>VXAY01006955.1:0-11720 GCA_013399855.1 Oxyruncus cristatus | reverse complement strand
AAAAAAAGGGGAAAAAAAAGAAAAGAGGGAGAGAGAAAGAGAGAAAATGGGAAGAGCTGGATGAATAAGGGCCTTTTTGGAGCAAGAGGGAGTCAATTCTGCAGGGACCTCCTGCAAGGCTCAAGGCACCTCGGATAACATCCAGGAGAAGGACAGAATGAAGAGCAGGACCTGGAAGACCTCAAGGAGGATCAGCTCCAGCCTGGAAAGCCACACGTCTTGGCTGGGTCCTGAGGACACGGTGGTGGGTCTCTGGGTCCACCCCACTGGTCTCACCCCCTGACACAGCCCAACATCCTGAGCTTTGCCCGTGGTCCATTGGGCAGGTCCCCGGAGCTGGGAGAGACCAGCACCACAGGCCATGGGATGCTCGCAGGGCTGAGTGGCCTCACGGAGAGTTTGGGGACACACTGGGATCCTGCCACGTCTCCATCCATGAAGGGATGGAGGAGGAAGGTAGATCAGGCGCACCAGTTTAGGGAGAGGCAATCCTGCTTTGGTGCAGAAACAGCCAAACCAACCTCTTCAGGTCCTTCCAGCCCAGGATTCTGTTACTAAAAGACACGCTGGCCTCAGGAACCCCTGGGCGCTCCAAACAAGGTCTCTGCCCTTTTCCCATCGTGTTTTTGGTGGGATAGATTCGTCTCTGGTGGTGGCACCTGTGGCTGGTGGCACCCCCAGCACCCTCGCCCCAGGGTGTGAGCCCCCAGAAGCCTCTCTGGACACTGTCTTGGAGGAGGGTCTTCCCAAAAAAAGCTGTCACATGCCATGGGTAACGTCCATCTCCACCATCTGCCTCTGCCAGCGGAATTTTTCAGCTAAAATCACACATTTGAGTTGTGCAGGTTGCACAGACAGAGTTTGCAGCCCCATCCCTCCACGGCCTCTGCTTGGAAGGGGAGCTCGCTCATCCCCTCATCCCCTCCTTCCCAGGCAGGGAATGCTCCCCGAATTCCCGGCGCCGTCCCCGTGCTCTGTCTGACAGTGCCATCTTGTGTCCTGCGCTCCGGCTGGAGCCGAGGCAGGGAAAACACGGGAGCGTGGCTGGCTCCAGGGAGAATCTGGCTCCATCCACAGCATCGCTGATGCAATTTTGCTCCATAAAAGCTGTTCGGGGGTGGGAGGAGGCTGGGCTGCAGCGGAGACGGTAGTGGAGATCGTCTGCCTTTGGAACGAGCGGGAGAGGTGCGGGAGCTGTGCTGTGTCTCGGTTTCCCTGTCTTTGAACATCAGGATAACTGTTCTTTTTCTTTCCGAGGTGCTCCGGGAATCACAGCAAGATGTTGCTGTAGCAGCTCCACCGTGTGTCCGTGCCCCGGTCCAGAGCTGTTTTGAGACGGGATACCCAAAACCCACCCCCTGATCTGGCAGCACCAGCCCTCCCCTCTCACCAGGCTCTGAAATCTCCCTCCCTCACCGTCACAAGAAACTCAGTTAAATTTTATTTTTTTTTTTCCAAAGTAGGTATTTGGCTTAAATTCTGCATTTGGACCCATTTCTGTGTTGTTTTTCTACCCCCCGAGTTTATTTCCTTCAGCTGTTCTCAGGGAGCTCTGGGATTTTCTGGCCCCTCCAGGCGCTCTGGGAACACAGGAAAGGCTGAGTCCAGCCAGCTCAGCACAGCAGTGACGCCCACACGGGGGTCCTGATGGGCTCCATGGGGGCTGCACCTGTGTTTCTGCATCCCCTCCCCGTGCCCCCTCGCTGAGGATGAGGAGGAGCTGGGATCTCCATCCCTGCTCCCCGGAACGGGGCTGGGCAGGATCAGAGCTGTCCTACATTGTCCTGGTCATCGCTCTTGGAGGGTGTTTTCCCCCAGAGCTGAACCCTGGACACCCTCTGGGTACAGAAACCCCCTGTGCCACCTCCTGTCCCTTCCCTGGGCAGTCCTGCTCCTCCAGCTGTGTCAGACACTTGCCCCAATCCCGCACCAGCATCTCCAGATGGTGCAAAGGTGTCCAAAAATCCTGCCCTGCTCCTCCCCAGCTGCCAGTGCAGGGGGACGACTTCAGTTTGTGGCCATGGCAGTGCCTTGATGGCATCCCCAGAGCCCAGGGACCCATCCTGAATTCTTCCCCCCTTCCTCATGACCCCTGGGGCTGGATCAGCCCTGGAGAAGCCAAATGAGCTACCAGGGATGGGAGGAAAGGGAACGGGCAGCCCGTCTCCCCACCAAACCTGTTGCCAGGCTAATTCCCAGCAGCTGAAGGCATCTGGGATGGCTGGAAATCCTTCTCCAGGGAGAGTCTCCAGACTCCCCGGCCCCACAGTGCTCAGGCTGAGCCCCCAGCACCGTCAGCTGGGTGTTCTGCCGAGGAGCAGGCACTGTGTCTCACCAGCCCATGTGCCACACAAAATCCAGCGTGCACTGGTTGAACCGGTCCGGGATGGAAAACAACCTCCACGATGCCCCTGAAGCACCTGCCTGCTCTGAACAAGCCCCTGGCAGGGGCTGACGCTGGACAGAGGAAGGGGTGAGGGGACACAGAAGGACAATAATGGGGACAGGACAGGACAGGGAAGGACAGACCCCAATGCCCATGGATGCCAACGATGCCCTTTGCTTTATCTCTCTGCCACCCCAAACCTCAGAGAGACCCCAAAGCCCACCCCAAGAAAGGAAACAGAGGCAGAGAAGAGACTTGCTGAGAAGAGGTTTGGTAAGAAGAGACTTTTAATCAGACTCTGATACAGCTCTTACAGGGTTTCTCTCGATGGCCGAGGAGCCCAAGTGGGAACTACGGGGCTACAGGGGATGTGTCACAATGGGATCTGTGCTTTTACCTGTACAGGAGGGTTTTGCCAGCGTTGTGCTTTCCCCGGGGGAAGCAGCTCCATCCTGGGTGCTCCCGTGGCCTTGCATTGCCCCTCCTGGCCACCAAGGCCACTGTCCTGGCCACCAAGGCCACCCAGCTCTGCTCCCACCCCTGCCAGCGAGACCCAGGCTCAGGGAGGGATCAGGGACAGGAGAAGGCAGTGGGAGCTGCTCCTGGAGGCACCGGGGTTTCCTGTGGCCTGTCAGGATCTGGGTGAGGGCTGGGGGTCGAGGCAGGGACTGTTCTGGAAGGATGGAGGGGAAGGAGCTCTGGGACACCCGGGGACCTGGATCCAGCCATCCCCTCTGACCTGCACCGGGATCAAGGTCCAGCCCCTGGAGCAGAGCCCGGTGCTGGGGGATGGAGCATCCCAACTCCAGTCCTACAGGCTGGACCAGTACCACAAGGCAGGCCCCTCTCTGCAACCTCCTTTCTGCCTTCTCCAGACCCACTGAGCCCCTCCCCAGCTCTGTCGCCAGGGTTTGGACCCCTCCCAATTCCCCCAGCACCTCCTCGTCCCCCAGCCAGGGACAGCACACGGCTCCGAGCAGCGGGATCTGGGCTGGGAACCGAGCAGGGAGCTGATGCGGGGGGGGACAGGGACATCGGCAGCGGTTCCCCCGTCCTCATCCCCCTGCCCGGAGGAAAACTGAAAAGTGCCTGTGCTCACAACTAGCAGCTATTCCCTGTGCCTCTGCGCAGAGAGAGAGGGGGAAAACGGGATTCCTGGGGCTAAAAGCCACTGGGGGTCGGCCCCACCCACAGTCCCGGACCCCGAGGAGGAGCGTGGAGGGAGAACCTGCCCCGGCGAGCGGGAGAAACCCCCAAGGGAGGCTCGGAAAGTGAGAGACAACAGCCAGAAGTGAACCCCAAACCCAGGCACAGCCACGGACCCGCGCACACCCCCCGCACGGACGCACACGCGACAACACGGACCACTTCAAACACACCCACGCACACACACGGCCCCCAACACCCCGTGTCTAACACCGAATGCCACGACAAAATACAGTATTTTCCACAGATAAAAGTAAAGGCGTCGTCCCCCTTCCTCCTCCTCTTTTCTCCTCCTCCTCCTCCTCCTCTCTCTCTCTGCAGGGTCCGCCCAGGGGAGTTGGACCCTCCCTGGGCTGGGGGCGGGGGGAAAGGGACGCCCACGCACCACGGACAAGAAATAAAAAGGTAAAAATATGTCCCTCTCTGGAATGAGGATTGATCTGTACAGCACTGGGAATGAAAATAGGTCACGGGCCACTTTGGAATACGGTTTGTCATTTAACAGCATTTACAGTGACATTTACAGAATAAATATACAATAGAAATAGAGAATCTCCTGGTTATTATTCCATCTTCTCTCTCTGTATATATTTTATATATATATATGTATATATATATAATATAGCTTTTTTTGTTGCCTTCTTGTTGACTTTGCCTCTGGTTGACGCTGCAAGAGGAGGGGAGGGAAGCAAAGCCTCCCTGGCTGGTTTGGGAGTGGGGGTGGGAGACGCAGGGGCTGGATCCTTCCCCTGGGGTTCAAGGAACATCACACCCTGGGGGCGGGTGGGACGAACATTTTGGCTGGGGGAGGTGTCCTGTCCGCGGGGGGAACGCGGCCCCCGGGCTCAGGGGCAGCGGGAAGGGGACACCGGGCAACGATTTGGCTCGTCCTGTTTCGTCTGATCAGGTGGGGATGGATCCAAACAGAGACGGGAAGGGACACGTTGGCTAATTATGAGGGAAACCCGCCAGGTTTGGGCTTCTGCCTCTCAGGGGTGATGCAGTGGGGGCGTTTCAGCGTCCCTCTGCATGGGCAGGGGAAGGAGAAAGACCTTGGAGGGACGGGGCAGGGGGCACTGCTGGAGGAGGTCGGGACTGCTGACCCTGCCCACGCGGGTCTGGTGCCTCTCAGGGCCATCACTGGGCTGCCTCGCTTCAGTCCATGCCTCCGTTTTCCCCTGGAAAAATGGTTGATGAAGGGCTTGAACTAATTGTCCAGGAAGAGTCCCCAGGTCACCATCCAAGCCCACGAAGAAGGACTACAAATGGAGGATCAGAACCCACAGGAAACGTCACTGTGGGGAACCTGCTGGCCCCAGGAATGCTGAGAGAGGTCAGGGATGTGGGGAATGGACCTTCTGCCTTCACCTCCCACACAAAACCAAGGTGGAAGAAGAGCCACTGACAGGAAAGCAGAGGAGGGAAGGGAGAGAAGGACTCATGGACCAGCACCCCCAAACCTGACCTTCCGACTGGCCTGAGACACCTTCGTGCATGACCCCAGCGCAGCAGGACCAAGGATGAGGTGCTCCCCCAGCTTTTGGAGGCCACAGCAAAGTGCTGAGAGGGAGAGAGAGCCAAGCAGGCTGCTGCTTCCCCGTTCCCACCAGGAAAGGGGGAATGTGCCTGGTTATACTGGGACCCTTGGCAGAAGTGCCTGGCTACGTGTGGCATTTCGGGAAACGATCCCCAGTCCCAGTGGGAGAGACTCAGTGCTGGGAGATCCCACCCTCTCCCAAACAACCTGGGGAGAAACAACATGAAGTCACATCAATCTGATCCCAAAAAAACCATGGATGGGCACAACAGAGGCCCCTGGGCTCTAGCAGGGGCTCCCCAACCTCATCAAGAGCCAAGGAGATCTGGGATCTCCCACTCCTGGGACTCCCAACAGCTGCTGCTCCATGGATACCTGTGGTCCCAAAAAGCTGGTCACCCCCATCCAAAAGCTGGTGAGCTCCTGTGGTGGTGCAACAGGACCCCCAAGGAGGAGGGGTCAAAGGGAGCACGAGGAGAAATGGGGAGGCAAGTCCAGAGAGAGTGACTGCCCAGCTCCCCCTGGCTGGGGGGGCACGGGAGGTAAATCAGGGGGTGGTTTCCTGAGAGCTAAGCCAGGACTGTGGCAGGACTGGGTGTCCCACAGCTTCTCTGGGTGTCCCTCTGGGCCGTCTGAAGAGAGGAGCAAGAGGAGACGACCACCACGCCAGGGATTCTGTGGCAGCAGAACACCCCACATGTGAGGAGTAACTCCAGGAGAGCGCTCCTGTCCCCCAGCACCAGTGGGACATCTCTAGAAATACAAGTCTTGGCCGTTGGGAACTTGTGTCCACCAAAACCCAGGATCACCCAACTCCAGAGCACTTCCTCTGTTGCCTCCAGACCCAACACAACCCACCCCACAACGCCCACACATCCCAACCCCCATCCCTTCAGAAGTCCTTCTGCCACCCAACACAAAAACTGCCCCTTCATCCCACAGCCGTGACATCTCCACGCCTCCAAACAACTCCCAGGCACTGTTCCCATGCTGGTGGCAGCAAAGATTCCAAGGATCCACCGCCCACAGTCCCAACCACCCCCGTGCTGCTCCCTGCCAACCCTGGCCAGGATTTTGGGGGTCATTTGGGTGTATCCACAGCTATAAAAACCTACAGGAGATACAACAACAACAACGATGGTGACGACAACAGCACCTCTTTGTGCTATGAACATCGAGGGTTAAATTGTGCTCGTTGGAATAAGGCCATGGCTCCTCCCCGGTAAAGGACAAAGACAGGAGGGAAGAGCGCTGGGCGACAGGAGGGAGCGGGGTTGCCTTCCCAACCTGCCTCCAGGTCCTTGTTCCAACCATCAGCTGCTTAGAGAAGAGATTCTTCGCTTCAGATTTGAGAAGGGCTCTCGGAAAGGTGTTGCAGCGTCTCTTGCTCCTCCTCCCGCCCCCGGGGGTGGTCCCAGGGGCTCCTGCCTTCCAGCCGAGGGTTGTCGGAGGAGTCCTGCCCCTCCCTCAATCCCTCCTTCCCGGTGTCACCTTTGAAACGGCTGCTTTGGGTTATGATTTTAAGAGGGGTTTCTTCTTCATCTTCCTTACTAATGAATTTTTCCCGTTGCCTGGACAGCCAGGATCCACTCCCCAGGGCCCTCCTCTGCCGGTGGGGGTGGTGGGCAGGGGGCCATCACAGTTCAGACTCGGGGGTGCTGGCCAGGAGGTACCCGCTCCCGTATCGTCCGTTGGGAGCGCTGCTCATTTCCAGGGGGGAATTGCTGCCGGGCCCCAGGTAGGAGCGGTGGGTGGGCATGGGGGACGGGGTCTCACTGGGCACTTTGCTCAGGATGAAACGGGTCTCGTCGTTGTCTTCCAGGTTGGAGATGTCCTTCATCATCCGGCCCTTCTTGTAGGTGACGGAGAGGGCGTTGGAGCCGTCGGACACGAGGTGGAACTGCCTGAGGATGAAGAGCAGGGGCAGAGGGAGGGATGCCAGGATGATCAGGGAGATGAGGATGGCCATGGCCCAGGTCGGGTAGAACAGGAACTTCTCAGCAGCCTGGAAGGAAGAGATGTTAATGTCGAGGGGCTGTCACGGCACAGGTGATGCCCACCAGGTACCACATCTCTGAAGTGTGAGACAACTCCTGCTGCCTCCTGCAAGGCTCCATCCTCAGGGACACCTGGAGCTGGCAAGAAAGGGGGTTCAGATCGAGGGGCAGGACGTGGTACTGCCCACAGAGGTCAACCAAAAACTCCACTGTGTGGTCAGAACTGGGTGCAGACGCCTGGGCCGGGTGGACAAAGCCCACTGCTCGCAGAGGGTGAGCAGGACGTCGCTCAGGGGACGGGAGCAGAGGTGGGAGGAAGGGGGTAGTTGGGTCTCTCCCCTGCTCAGCCAGGCCCCCTGGGATGGGGACGGGGGCCGTGCTCACCTCCTCCCTGATCCAGGCGCTGTATCCCGGGGGGCTGACTCCCAGCTGGATGATGCTGGCGGTCATGAGCACGGCCATGCAGATGGGGGACACGTACTTCCAGGCGTAGTAGTAGAACTGGTAGGGCCGGAATCCCAGCATTTCCGTCAGCTCCTGCATGAACCTGCCGGGGAAGAGATGGGATCCTGCGGTTCCCCCCACCCCCGAGGGACAAATCACCTCCCAGGAGCCCCTGTTGTGAACTGTGCTCAAGGCAGAGCCTGAAGTAGCACCCAGCTGGTCCTGGGGGGCATCTCAGCGTCCCTCACACCTGCATGACCTGTGGGAAACTCCTAAGGAAAAGGTCTTTCGAGTATCAAGGTTAGATATCAGAAATAAATTCTTTACAGGGAGGGTGATCAGCCATTGGAATGGGCTGTCCAGGGAAGTGGTGGATTCTCCATCCCTGGAGGTTTTCAAGATGAGGCTGGACGTGGCACTGAGTGCCATGGTCTGGGAACCGCGGTGGGGTTGGATCAAGGGTTGGACTTGATGATCTCAGAGGTCCTTTCCAACCTGTCTGATTCCATGATTCTATGATTCTATGGTTCTATGATCATCCAGAGCCTCCTTTGCTCTGGCCAACTGAGGAACAACAAGAAGCACTGGGGGGAACAAGGTGTCTTTCCCGAAGGACCTGGAAACCTCGGAAAAAAGGTCATTCTCGGGGGACAGGGCACCACAACCAACAGGAGATACCCACAGAAAGGCCCTGCTCCTGGGGCTCAGTTACACCAGGGCAGGGCAGGAGGATCCAGGTGAACTGAGCTTTTCTCTTGGAGAAAAAAACCCATATGGAAAAGAGCTGGAAGGAGGTTTTTGGTTTTTTTTAACCAGGAGTCACAGCACAGTTATCCCTTTTGCTGTACAAATTCCTTACTTTTTGGTGCCATAAATCCAGGCCACAGCGATGTTCTCCAGGATCACCACGACGGTGAGAGGCAGCGTGGCTGAGTAATCATCAAACATGGTGACAAAGTAGTTCCCAGAGCGCTGCACAAAGATCAGCCCCACCAGGAAGGCGAAGATGCAGCAACCGACTGCGGGGAGCAAACAGGGGTGGTCAACAGAGCCCCCTGAGGGACACCAAGACCTCCACAAGGTCCATTCCCTGCACTGGAGTGATCAGCAGAGCCCCCTGAGGGAAACCAAGACCTCCACAAGGTCCATTCCCTGCACTGGAGTGGTCAGCAGAGTCCCTGAAGGGCACCAATACCTCTCAAGATCTATTCCCTGCCTTGGCACGGTCAGCAAACCCCCCTGAGGGACACCAGGACCTCCCCAAGGCCCATTCCCTGCACTGGCATGGTCAGCTGAGCCCCCCCCAAGAGGAACCAAGTGCTCCACAGGGTCCGTTCCCTGCACTGGAATGGTCAGCAAACCTTCCTGAGGGACACCAAGACCTCCCCAAGGCCCATTCCCCACATTAGCAGGGCCCAGCTCGCATCCACTGTGCCCACACTCCCCTGGGACGTCTCCTCAGGGCGGCGGGGACCTCCCACCCCTTCCCCGGGAGGTTGCAGGAGGAAGGACCTCACCTGTGAACACCTCCTTGCGCACCTTGAAGGTGTCGATGATGGGGGTGGTGATGCCCGACATGGTGCCGATCATGCTCCCCAGGCCCAGGTTGATCAGCATCAGGAAGAACATGACGGACCAAAAGGGCGACGCCGGGAAGTGGGTCATGGCTTCGGTGAAGGCGATGAAGGCCAGGCCAGTCCCTTGCACCGACTGTTGAGGGGGGCACAGGGGCCGACGGAGGAGAAGAAACATGTCAGGGACTCAGACTTGGAGCCCCCGAAAGGCTCAGGTCTCCCTCCCCAAACCAGTCCTCAAGGAAAGAAAACCCCAGTCTAGCACTGGTGATGGCCCTGCAAGACTTGCCGTGGCCAGACCTTCCCCCGACCCCGGGAGGCACCACCAGGGGGAAAACCACAAGGACGTGGATTTCCCAGCCCTGGGGGGGTCTCCAAAAGAAGGTTTTCCAGATCCGTGTGCCCAGGGTTGACACAGGGAGGGGCAGTGGGTGTGGGTGAGCTCCCGGGGGTGCCACCGGGTACCTTGTTGAGCTCGTCCTCCAGCAGGCAGGCATCCAAGCCCAGCTCCTTGAAGTGCCCCTCTTTCACCGTCATGATCACCCTGTACATCTCGTTGTAGTCCTTGGCCGTGAGGTGGGAGAAGTTCACGTGGGGTGGGATGAGGTCGTGGCTCAGCACGTTGGTGTTCAGGTAGCCCAGGATCTTCTCAGCGTTCCTAAGGGACAGCAGAGCCTCTCAGGTGGTGTGAGATGTGTTGGATTTACCCGCAATCTGCAGAGCAGGAGCCCTTATTAGGGCTGGATTTTAGGATGCAAGACCTGAATGCCCAACTCCCTCAGTGGGACATCTCTAGAAATACAAGTCTTGGCCATCAGGAATTTGTGTCCACCAAAACCCAGGATCGCCCAACTCCAGAGCACCTCCTCTACTGCCTCCAGGCCCAACACAACCAGCAGCAGCAGCAGAGACCTGCCCACCCCAAACAAATCAAAACCAGCTCTTACTCCACCACACATTTCTCGTTCATGATGTTGGCCTTGAAGCCCAGCACAGCAAACACCACCAGGGTGGCCAGCACGGATGTGAAGAAGTTGATGAAGGACACGAGCGTGGCGTCGAAGTGGCAGTTGTTGTCCTGCTTGTTGTAGCTGGAGAAGGCGATGACCCCCCCAAAGCCCAGGCCCAGGGCGAAGAAAACCTGCGTGGCCGCCTCCCGCCACACCTGCGGGTCCAGCATCTTGTCCAGCTGGGGAGGAAGACAGGACAAGAAGTTCAGTGGTCTGGTGACCCCACAGCTCACCCCGGTGGAGCCAGAGCTCCACTGAAAGGCTGCTGTGCCTCCAGACTGGGCTGGTTTTGGAGCAGTTTTGATGGGGGGTGGAATGAGATGATCTTTAAGGTCCCTTCCAGCACAAACCATCCCGGGGCTTCCATGGTCTGCCAAGCTCAGGTCATCACCCAGCACTCACAAATCCTCCTCTTTCCCACAGAGGCGTGGGGAGATCAGGCAGAGGTTTGACCTGGCCATGCCTCTGGGTGCTCCATCTTCCAGCACAAAGCCCTGCAGCTTCCCGGCGGAGACCCAACTGCCCTGGGGAGGGCTGTCCCTGTCCCCCCACCCCAGGGAGCCACAGTCCACCCAGGCACATGTCTCCTGGCCACCTCCTCCTTCCAGAGCACATGGAGCACTGGAAATCCAGCATCCTGGCTTGGGGGGAGTTGTTTTTAACTCCCAATCCCCCCCAACCACATCCCCCCTCTCCCCGGAGCCAGAGCTGCAGCCTGGAGGCCTCCCAGCGTCGCTCATCAAGAGCCCGTAATTAATGTCTTCCAACAGCCTCGTCTGCCGAGCTGATTCATCTACATCTCTGCTTAATTAATTAATTAGCTGCTTAATTAATAGGCACATACCACCAGCAGAGGTTTTGCTGCCAGACAGAGTGGTTCCATGAAGTCTTTATATATATATGTGGGTTCGGGGACCCCCACACCCCACACCCTGGTGTCTGGGCGGCTGAGGGGGACGGGGTGACGCTGAGGGGGTGAGTTTGTGAGGCTCTTGGCTGCCCTGGCCACACCCTAAATTTTGGGTGCTGATGACCTGTCAGGATCCTCGAGAGGGTTTGGGGTCGGCACTCTCCATTTTTAGGGTGGGGAGGAAATTAAGGGAAATATCGGGAAATAATAAGAGGGATAAGAAAAATAAGGGGAAATGAGGTGTGACCAGCCAGGAGGAGAACCTGTTTAGGGTCTGGGGGCTCTCACCTTGGGTGTGAACATGTGCATGATCCCATCCACTGCCCCCCGCAGGAGAAGTCCCCGCACCAAGAAGCAAACCAGCACCAGGTATGGGAAGAGGGAGCTGAAGTACATCACCTGGAGCAAGAGGGATCCAACGTGGGCTCAGTCTCATTTCCCACCCAGCCGCCTCCCCATCCGACCGACCAGCACACGGGGGAGAAGGGGGTGTTCCCACCCCAGGGGGAGGTTTGTTCCTCAGGCAGCCGTGGGACCCCTCGGATGTTCCCGGTGCTGAAGCTCGGGTGGATTTGCTGTCCTGGCTGATCCCTGGCTGACAGGTTGGACTAAACATCTTCCTTACACTCTCTTTTGATCTTATTCTGGACCCCCCC
>VXAY01006951.1:0-14867 GCA_013399855.1 Oxyruncus cristatus | reverse complement strand
GAGGGAGGAGTTTTGGTCTTCCTCATAACTCATCCTCCTTAGCAAAACACTTCTGTCTCATTAAACTGAGACAACAGGGGAGAGAGTAAGATGGAAACAACCCATGGGTTGGGATAAGGCAGTTTATTAAAGCAAAAACTAGATGAAAGCTTGCATGCACAAAAACAAAGCAAAAGATAACACGTTTCATTCTTTACTTCCCATGTGCAGCAATGTCCAGCCACTGCAGCACACACAACGATTCCTCAGCAGGCAGCCACTGGAGACAAGGAATGCCCCTCTTTCTGCTCCTAACCTGAGCTTTCATATCTGAGCTGACATCATATGGTATGGAATACCCCTTTTGGTCAGTCTGGTCAGCTTGGCTTACTGTGTCCCCTACCAGGATCTTGCCCTTGATTGAGGAAGGAATGTTACAGTTCTGGTGCTGTGCTCAACAGCAGCCAAAATACTGGTGTGTTATCAACACCCTTCTAGCTACCAATGCAAAGCACAACACTGTGAGGGTTATTATGGGGAAATGAACTCCAGCTCAGCCAGACCCAATACAGTCTCCACCCCTTATTCCAATTAATTTATTCTTGCTCTCTACAACTATCTGAAAGGAGGTTGTAGCCAGGTGGGGGTTGGTCTCTTCTCCCAGGCAACCAGCCGTAAAGACAAGAGGGCATGGCCTTAAGCTGTGCCAGGGGAGGTTTAGGTTAGATATTAGAAAGAAATTCTTTACAGAGAGAGTAATCAGCCATTGGAATGGGCTGCCCAGGGAAGTGGTGGATTCACCATCCCTGGAGGTTTTCAAGATGAGGCTGGACGTGGCACTTAATGCCATAGTCTAGTAACCACAGTGGGGTTGGATCAAGGGTTGGACTTGATGATCTCAGAGGTCCTTTCCAACCCATCTGATTCTATGATTCTATGATTCTATGATTCTATGATTCTATTTCCCTCACTGAAATTATGGCTATTAATAGAATAGAGATTAATACTACCAAATGATTATTTTAACCTGTGCAGTAGTTGGAATTTAATGAAGTATTATCATTAAATGATGCAATTGCTGGAGCAATGAAAAGATGATGTCATAAAAAGTTGATGCAGACAACACATCCGCACGAATGAATATGGTGAGATCAAACATAAGCAGTCAAGATGTTGACAAAAACTTTAGTACACTCACTTTCAATCAAGTTAAACTTTTTAACTGAATCACATAAATCATGTAAAAACAGATGAGTAAGTGGCTTTGAAATGTAAAAATCTAGCATCACATTGAAGGAAACTGTCAATACTTCAAGCTCTTTGAAAAATACTCTCAAATTATGCATAGCAATATTGCTAGAAAAAAATGTGTTCAAACTGCAGTTGCATTATTTTTCTGCCAATCTGTTTTTTCTTTTTTCTTTTTTTTTTTTTTAATTCAACCATGGTGACCTGTAAAATTCAAAAATACCTCAATTTCTAATTTTTTTAAAAGTTTTTTTTGAAACAGACAAATACATCTATTTACCCTCTCTGCCTGCAGAAGTCCATCACCAACTAGTCATCCAAAAATTACAGAGATTAAAGGATATTGATGGATCAGTACTTACAGAGTATTTATTCTCTAAGACACTGTTTTTAAAGTGTCTGCAATAGGTGATACTCCCAGCCACTTAATGCCACTTCGTGGGTTATGGAGTGATATATGTCCAAGGGTCAACACAGCTCAAGAAAGATTGAAATTGACAATTTCTGGAACACAGTGCCAGCCACATTCTCTGCAAGAGCATGTGGAAAGTAGTATTTTTAGTGCCATCTTTGCTGAAACAAAATGTCCTTAAAGTTACACATCACAAAAAAATAATTTTTTATTTATTCCACATAGCCTTTTTGCTCTGTTATTTTTTTTTCTTATTTTTTCATTCAGACACCTCTTGACTGGGTTCCTGAATGAACACAGAGACTATTTAAAACATCTTTGTAACTCTTTTTATTTATGCAAACATGTGAAAATAAGATCATAACAGCAAGTCTGGATTTTGAGCTTGACAAATATATCCAGCAAACAAAATACAAAAAATAATAAACCAACAATAACATGCTATAATTTTTTAATTTTGACTGGCTCATGATAGATAATAAATAATGATAAATCAGGAATATGCAATATCTATGCCTAGTCCCACAGCAACCAACTTTTCTCTGTCCCTTTATTTTCTTACCACCTTCTTATCTCTCTGCCACTCCTTGCCCTCTTTCTAGTCATCTTCATAGTGTCATGGATGAGTGGTTAGGCCACTTAAAGAATCACTGTCAAAGGTATTAATAAAGCAGATTTTAATGCAAATTTGTGAAAGTTTAGAAGCAGCACTTAATAGTTGACTAACATTTAAAAAATGTTACAATAGGAATTATTATGATCACAGCAACAACTTATAGATCTGAGTTGGCAATATTCATACTCTCTTTGTTATGGGGTATTTAAATACAATTCACACATGCTAATGTACAGACACAGAGAATTACCTGCAAAGGTGTACATAACTATTAAAAATTCCCCTCGAGTTTACTGAAATACTCATGTCATATGCCCTGGCAATGCTCAACAGGCAAAGGCTGAGACACCAAGAGTCAGGGGTATCAGTCCAGATCCCATCAGCAGCTTCAGCAATGATCCTTTGAGTGTCGCAAATTGGAGAACTGGTGAGCACTGAGAGGGAGATGCTGGCACAGCTGGAGAAGCCCTTGGAGAGATCAAAGGGCCTCACTTAGGGCTTCTTCTCATAGAGTTGTGAGGTGCTTGGCTTTAGCCACCTGTCAGTCTCCAGGATGATTCAGTGCTCCAAGGCTATCAGGGGATGAATGAATACCTATTGTCCTGCTCCTTGCTTAGGAAACAGAAGCTCCTAGTACAGACAGTGCCTTCTCCACCTTAGTTGTGCACGAGTTTCTGATATGGCTGAGGGAAGCTCATCACCTACTCAAGGCAGGGACCTAATGAGAATTCCTCAGATCACAGAATGACTTGAGGAGAAAGGGAGGGGAATTGCTGCACCACCACAGAGGAATGCCCCTTCATCTCCTCCTTTTTTCCTAAGTTTATCCTTAATTTTTAGTAAAGGATGAATAAGTTTATCCTTAATTTTTACATTGTTCTGTCACTTCTTCTCCTTCATGCTGATTTTGAAAATAGCTGAAATTTAGGCTCTTTGTTATTTTAGCTGCTACTGCAGCAATGTCTGTGGGAATAATGCTAGAAAGAAAAAGTGTGACATGACACTGTCATTATCCTGTGTCATGATATTTATTCTACCTCTACAAAGTGTGTTGATGATTTGCATGACAGGATGAAGCAGGCTCAGGAAATGCAATCTTGAGAGAGTTTCATCTCTCAAAAGAGAAAGTAGGCATATATTTATCGGTTAAATTTTCTTAGTATCTCAAGGAGAGGTCTAGGTGTTTATCTATTTCATCTCAATGGCACTTGCTGCCCACAAATTAATTGGTGGATGGCTTCTCCATAAGCTTAAATCTTTTCAGTGCAAAGACAATGACTTTTCACTCCAAAATTAGCATTAAAATGTTTCCATGTGAGCAAACCCATGTTTCTTCTAACTTCTTTTTTGGACATGGATGAAACATTTTATTTAAACTCTTATGAAAAACAAGGAACAACAGCAAATGCTGTTAAAAATCATACAAATAAATAGTTTTAAACTGATAAACTAAACAAGGTAATTTAAAAGAAAGCATTGGGCAATCCTAAATTAAAACATACCTTCATACACGGTATGAACACATGAAGGTATAGTATGTGGAAATGCCTTTTATGTAAAATATGAATCTCCTAGTTTTATCACTTTCATAAGCAATGCCTGGTTTTGTTTCAGAGCAAATAAAGGCTTCTTTTTGAGATTCCCTGTGGTGTACAGAAAATGATAACTAATCAAATGACCAGGCAAAATGAATACAGAGTACATCTTTTACAATTTTATAAGATTTCTGACTCGATGTTACATTTTTTCAAACCACTGCTAAAAAAATGCTTTCATATCCCCAGCTGCTTTTTATCGTTATAGAGGTGCTAATGTTGTCAGCTTTCCTGCGTGTTTACATCAAGTGGAATCCTCTGTTCTCTATCATGAATATGTTCTGCCTTGATAAACTTCTAGGTCTTCTTCAGTTCTTTGCTGACTCAGAAAAACAGCTGTATGCAAGTTCTGACATTCTTTCACTGTTATGAAACACATACAAAGTAGTGCTGCTATGTAAATAATTTCAGATTAAATCTAAACAAACTTTTTGTTTTCCTTTTTTTTTTTTTTTGTTTTCTTGGTTTGAGGTTTATTTTGGGGTTTTTTTTTGGTTTGTTTTTTTCTGCTGGACAAAGCCTTTCTGTTATAAGACACCAAGTCTCTTTCTTGCACGAAGGAAAAGAAAGGACTCAAAAGTCATCAGCACTGAAAGGTTTTGCTCTACAATCTCTGATGTTCAAAACACATCATTTACTTCTCCTTCCTCCCCTCTGTTCTTCCTCCCTTCTCTGACAACAACAGTGATTACAGCCCTGTATTTGTCTTCAGAAAGCTTCCCAGAGTGCAGCAAAGAAAAAAATCATCACTTGTTTGCACATAAAAAACTTCCCTCTTTATGTACGTTTGAGCTTAGATCCACATAAGGGTCAAAACCACATACTGAGCTGAAATATCTAAACCCTGACCTTTATAGTGCAGCATAGATGATAGAAAACAAAATTATGAATGACAGCATGTGGAACATATGGCTTGGCACACCAGCATGGATTTTCCAAAATAAAAAGGAAAGCACAGCAAGTGCAAGAATAGAAAATAAAACAAAAAATCTATTTACATTGGAGAAATGAATTGCAGATGATCTAAGAATCACCTCTTGCTAATTTTCTAGGTAGTTCTTCAACAATCAATTCCTCATGTTTAGTTGCGTAGGCAAAAAAATGAGGAATTGACCATCTCAAGATGGTCATATCTTATTACATTTAGTAAGTTAATGTAGTAAGAAAATGAGAATGATATTAATACATCAGAGAATTACAAGGCAAGACAAGAAAAGATGTTCAAATCAGCTTAGGTCTTCCTAGAAAACATGACTTCAATTTCAACCCCTTAATTTAATATTGGATACTGTTACCTTGTTTGCCTAAGCAAAACAATTAAACCTGAATTTTCTGAAAATTAAGCAAAGTGCTAGCTGAAGTCAATAGTAGGCCACAATGGTTGTGGCAGTCATGGTAATAAACAGATAGACAAATCTGATTAGAATTAATGGTCAAGTAAGAAGTAATAAAAACTTAGGGTCTGTTTAGAACCAACACATATATAATATGTAATACACAGGGCAAAAGCTATAAATTTCCCATATAAATACTCCAGAGAAACTGCCCGCAATGACTCAAGCTCTGCAGAAGCCTGATTATCCCCTCAGTCTATCAAGTTAATCTTGCATCTACAAAGAGACTCTATCGTGATATATGGTACCGTTGTCCTTATTGTTTCTTTGAAGGTCTTTTTCCCAGTGATGCATAGATCTTGAGAAATTCAAGGTGTAAGATACAAAGTGAAAGTCACTGGTTGGTCTTCATAGCATGAAAAGTTTCTGATGTAGAAACTGTTGATCTTGAGAAAACCTTCTATTTTATATTTTATTTTCTTATTTTCATGAGGGGTTTTCATGATTTGCAAACCACTTAATTAAATTTCACTATATTTGGAAGAATTTAGATGGTCCCAGTGAGACATATCAGATAGTAGAGCATTTTATATATACTCAATGACAGACTTTATTTTATATTCTTAGCAACCAGTTGTCCTGCTTGAAGAGTTTTTCTAAACGATGCATGATTAAGCATAATAATTTACACATTTGCATAGCTAAAAGTATTCAAATGACACAATTTAGAACGATGAAGAATTATCAGAAAGTTTTTGGTATTGTTATTATTCCTACATTTTTCCATTCCATGGTACTGTACAGTGTCAGAATCTCTGGAATGGGAAGCTTAAGCTAATGCCAATTGGAACTGATAAATCTTCATTTTACAGGACATTTCATTTTGTATCAAAGTGCACACATCTGGAAAGAAATGAAGAGCATTTAACTTAGATCCATATCACTGCATTCATGGCCAGACTGCTTCTCAGGAACTTTGCAGTGTGCTCACTCATTCTCTGTTTTTGCGGGTGGATTTCATTAGAGTGCTGGCACCAATAGTGTAAATGCGCACAGTGGGAAATCTGTGTTTACATGGCATTGCATTTAATTGTCATAGATAATACCGGTCTTTGTTATAGATTTTATGGTAGTTCATGATTCTGGTGTTATTACTAACTGGTGCTATCTTATTATTTAGATTTTGGTTACAGAAAATGTAAGGTGACTGAGATAGGGTTGGGAACAATGCTCTGAATATCTTTGTAATGCAGTATACTCCTTATTAAGTTTCGCAGGAATGCCTCATCTGAACATAAATCTTGTTGAAAACAGGTTTATTTTTTATATAAAGATTTGCAAAGGATATGTGAACTTGCTTTGTGCTTGCTAGAAAGACTAAAAGGCCCAACCCTTTTCTACATCAATTCTGAATGCTCCTGAATTATAAGCTCTGCCAGCTGCTTTTGTATCAACCACTATTGACTTTTTCACATTTTCTATTTTGAGATTTAATGCAATGAATGCACATTCATAAATTCACATTCTCTAAGATAGAGATAATTAGAGATAACTTAAGAGATAATTTTTGAAAGACAGCAGTCCAGAGGAAATTACCAATATAGTCATCTTATACTAGGAATACTGATACAAAATTGATTCAAAAAAATTGACTTGAATTTAGGTAGTCTGTAATTTCTATGCAATAGCCACTGTCAACATAGTAAGGGAACATGAAATATTTAAAAATTCATGATATCAATAAAGAATATGATCAAAACTACAAGCAGAGTTAAGGAAAGGGGAAAAAAGTCCTTTATTATACTGCTTTATATAGAAATAAAGTACTTTATCTGACAGTTATCCTAGAAACATATTGTTATAAAGGAAAATGTTCTTCTCTCCAATGTATAAAAAAAGCTGCAGTATGAAAGGTATTTCAGTTACTGTAAATAGTTGAAAGGAGAAGGAACTTCTAATAAAATAGACTCAAAGTGAGGAGAGGTGTGGAAATTAGGTTATGACATCTTTAAGGCTTCTGATTCTGGCTATCAGACCTCCAGATGGGCACATCTCTATCAGGAGCTCAGGGGAAGAATAGCAGAGGAGGAAGTTCTCCCTTATGCATAGGGCTTACTGCATACTCCCTCCTCCACCTGAGGTCTTTCTTCCATGGTTAAAGCAAATACTGCTGAGATGTACTTCAAGAAAACTTGGAAGTAGAACACAGTGCTCTTTAAGAAAACTGATTTTCATTAACAATCTCAATATGGGAAGCCAGGACTTTGCTTATCGGTGAGCAGAAAGTCTAAGGATTCCTAGCTGTAGATTCAAAAAAAGTTGCAAGAAGGACACACTTAAGCTATGGGTGATGATAAAGACAGACTGAAAATGCAGAAATGGTGACATGCATCACCAGATTTGTCATTTTCCTTGAAGATGAACAGTAAAGATATCAATAAAATGAAGATCAGATAATTCTCACCCTTTGACTTAACTGAATGTTTTCTGCTGGATGATGATGACATCTTCTAAATTTGAGTTGGAAGAATACGATCAAAGGTTGGAATGTAGCTTCTTGTTCCAAAAAACTACAAAAATATGCATTTATTTTGTTTCAGCTTACAGTGAAATTTAGATCTCCTTCCTAAAAGTAGAAGGGAAATAAACTCATATTTGTTCTTTTGGTGTTCTCTAACATCCTAAGACTTACATAGTATCCATGAGAAATTGACTACAACTACTCTTTAGACAGTTGGCATGCTGTTGACTTAGTACTGTTATTGATAATAAACTTGGCATTTTCTCTGTTGTAGTCTGCAGTATTCTGAAACACTCTCTAGAGACACCTCTGTTTTCCATTCACAGGAAAGTAAACTTAAAGCAAGCCTGTTCACGGCTCGCTGTTTAGCTAGATAAAACTAGGTTGTTAAAATGAGGAGTACAGTTTTAAGATCTTCAAAAGTGAGTAGAAAATTGAAATATTTCTATTCTTCTGTACATATCTTGGATACCTAAGAAGAGATTTTATTTTCATAGGTGAGATACCAGCATTTTTTTTAATATGTCTTAAGTAAAACATTCTAGAACAGGGGTACTGCCAAATGAATGACTAGTGTCTTAAAAAGAAAAACCTTGATCTATATCATCCTATTTGGGACAGTACCATTTTTTTTCTTTTTCTTTAAAAATTTTTGTCTACAGCTGCCTTAGAAATTCCCTTTCTCTTATACCTTTGAGTTGGAATCAGGGGACTGCGTACTAATACTGTCAGTTTTGACCAAAGCACAATATGGCCATGATCTTTTTAGGATCTATAGCAAGCATTACAACCATGTTGAAAATAAGTGGCCATCTACATTCTTTTGTACCATCTGTCTCTGAAAATAGCTAGTTTTGATGGAGTGTCTTCCAGTTAATTCACTTGCTGGTATTATTCTTTATTCCTTTTCAGTTTTGGAAACATAGAGTAGTCTTTTCTCTCCAGGCTTAATTTGGACAAGTCAGACAGTACTTCTTCATTATGCTTTTGGCTTGAAGATACTCAGTGCTGTCTCAGAGCAGGCCAAAATGTAATCAGCCAAATTATGACTTCTGGGTATAAAGATCCTGGATCATAGAGTAATTTCTATTGCCAACCAATCAGCTGCTCTCTCATTCTTGTTTCTACCTGCCAGCCTTATGTAAGTCATCTAGCAGCACTTCAGTGTACTTAGGGTTTGAGAAATCTAGAAGTTCAGTTAAAAGAACAATGCAGCCTTAGGGATATGACCAAACTCAATTTAAACAAGATGTTCCCTCACTATAACTTAGCTTGTCTGGCATGGAGCACCACTTAACAATATTTATATCCCGTAAGTTTTCATAATTAGCAACGCAGTTCTTAAATCCGAGTTCAGCTTTTTGGGATGAGAGAAAAGACAGAGCTTCGTGAACACTAGACTTTCGTTAAGTTTCCAGTTCGTACAGGCACGTACAAATGTGTGCCTGAGGGTATAGATTCACATTTTTGAAATCACACCAGGCACTGTTCCCAAGCCAGGATGCCCTCCCATGTCTTTTCAAAGTCTTTCTGCTCTGTTTAAACCTCTTTTGCATTCTGGTTGCTCCACTAATCCTCCTACCCTTCCATCTTCTTGCACAAATATCCCTGTGCTTTAAATTATTTTTCATTATAGAAAGCATTGTGAATAACTATGACTATGCAGCCTTTCTGTATTTGGCAGCATTGCAATATCTACATTTAAAGCTATGGTGTTAGAATTCCCTATTTTTGTCTTTTTTAAGAATAAACAATATCTCTTTAATTAATTAAGAACAAATTTAAAAATACGTGAGCATTTATTTGACATCACTTAAGTAACTAAGTAACACAAAAGTTGCATGTTGGGTTGCCACTGTGCATAGGTTGTTTTCACTCTTGCAGCATACTTACTGTTTTATCTCCCATAAAATATTTTATAGATTTTAAAGATTAACATTTTATATAACATTTTATACTTAATTTTGTCCTTCTTTTGATGATTTTGATGATTTTGCTGGTCTTCTGCAAAAATATGAAAGGTGAATGAAGAAAGAAGAAATCTAACTTAAGAATGCTGACTGAGATTCAGCAGCTTCTTTTTCCATGACAGGCAGCCTAACCCATGTGGTAAAGTACTTTCATAGTTCTTTACTTAAGAAAGGAATCAAGTGATAATATACCTGCTTCATACAGGTTCTTGAGTGATACATTTCTTCACATTTTATTGAGACATGCACAAATGTGTGAAATATATTCACATTTGTATGATGGGGTAGGGTAAAAAAAGACAGACTCCACAATTTTAATTTTATTAATACAAGTTCTGTATTGAGGACTGAATTTGGCATTTTCCCTCTTTTAAGGCTTGTTTGTTTACATACAGTGCTATTCTGTGGAGTAGCTGATTTTGTTCTTGTATCACTGATGTAAAGGCAGTGATACACTCTTCTCCAAATAAGGCTTGGTTTCATTGACATCATGCTCTCTTGTATATGAATAACTGTTTATTGTATGTCTCTTGTTTTACAGTGATATAGATTAAAATGAAAATTGGTTTCCAAAGTGTGTTTGTCACATGAATCCCAATATTTGACAATAAAATGTTAGCAATTTAATGAAAATCAAGATTCTTGAGGGATTTACAGTTTTTTTGTTAGAGATGCTTCTACTGGAAAAAGGGTATCCTAAGTGCATGCTCTGTCATTACCAAAGTAATCAGTTAAAAACTTCTTTAATATTTAGTTCATACTGATTAAATAGTTGTGAGACATTTTATCTTCCTTTGCTTTTAAGAATATCAATGAGATCATGAGTTTTTTGTGATAATGAGATCACGTTGAAGGCTACAGACAGACAAGTGGAAATTCTCACTTTTCTTTGACAAATCTTAAAAAGTGAAATTATATGATCCTCCATTCACTCCATATCAGTTTAATTATAAACAAAATTGAGCAATTCCAGTGAGTGACAGTCAATATTTTGTCATATTCTCCTTCATACCTAAGAATTTACTGATGAGAGAAACTAATATAATAATAATAAGGCAGAATTCTCAACTGACTAATAATTAATTTTTATCCTAAATATACTCCTTCTTACACACACACAAAATCTTGAACTTCCTTTCTTGCTTGTTTTGCATTTATTTCTTTTATTACAGGTTATGTATATGTACACATCTGTGTTCCAAAGAATAATAAAAAAAAGCAGGCAATTGTGAACATTTTTCTGGGGGAGGTAGAAGACATATGAAGTTATAGAAATAACTAGGGCAGAGAGTAGAAAAGAGTAGTTTAGTGTTTTGGCAATTGGAAATCAAATTAAGTGTATGGAATATCAGAGATTATGCAGACTTATGTGTTAACAATAGATAACTGGTATTTTAACTATTGTTTTTATTTTGGGACACAAAATTTAAACATAACATTATGTGAATTACATATAGAGAAAATGCTAAAAGTTGTCTTGTTGATGAATTTTGTGTACAAGTTACAGTGCAGCATCAATGTCAAGAACTGGGTACTCAACAATTCAGAGCTTTAGGTTAGCCATATTACAGGTTGTCTGAAAAGATACTTTTTTTACCCTCAGATAGCAGTCAGATATTGCTCATGCAGACAATCAAATTACCAAATCAAATCAAAATAAAATCTGAACAGCTCTCAAACAAATATTCCATACATCTGTGTGCTATATATAATTAGTTAATTCATTCCATATGATTTTGTATTTACTTCATGTTATTGTTATGTCTCTAGCTTTAAAGGCTTGAGCCACATATCTTCACCTTTAAGGACTGTGGATAGGATAAGAAGACTTCACTTATAACATCTGTTGCTTTAGCTTCACATCATTTGTGTGCAAGTGTGGGTAGCAGTTCAGACAAAGATGACCACATCAGGAATTACTATGAAGTAAATTGTCTCTAAAAAAATTTAGGCTCTGTTCATTATTAATTACAAACTACACTCCTGAGAAAAGCTGTTTGTGGTTGAAATGTCACTTCTACCCCCGGTACAAATCTTCTCTGAAAGTGAGAAATAAAGCTATACCCACAGCATTATGTTTTTAAGAGTTTTATTCCTTATACGTTTCATTCTGTGGTTCCCTCTCCATTAGCTATCCAGCCCTTTCACTAGAACGGATCATCAGGTGTCATACAAAGACCAGATTTTGGAATACTATTATGTTTTCAGTGCTTTAATTTCTTTAAAGTGTAGACCTTGTTTCCCTTACAGAGAATCCATAACCTGAAACCAGTGGTAAATTACAAGTCTACATAAATCTATATATAGAGACATTTATATCTCTAGGTATTCTGGGCAGACATTTTTGAAGTACATGTAACACCAGTGAATAATATAATTGACATCTTACTGGGGGAAAAAAAGAAACAAAGAAAATCCACAACCAGAACCTCAAACTACAGTAAATAATATAGGAGAAAATGGGACTGCTTAATGGTGGCATACAAATAACAATTTAATTAATCTATAACTGCATTTTAACCACTGGCTGTGTGAATGAAAAGTATTGCAAATGCAAATATGTATTGGTTTTGTTCCTCTTCTTTTAAGCCTCAGATTAAGTTTTCCAGTGTTTGAAATCAGAATGGTAATTACTTGAACTCTCTGACAATATTAAACACAACTGCCTAGTAAGCAGACTGCATAATTTTAAGGGCCACTTTCCATAGAGGGGCTTATCCAAATCTCTAAATCCCACAGACTTTCATGGATTTTTTTAAAACATGTGATTGCTGCATATACTCTATCAAAGAGGTGTTGTTGATATACAGTCTGACATAGTTCAGGTAGGTGAATGATACCTGCGTACTATGCATGGTGTCACAGTCAATGTTGTTTGTAGTTCTGTATTGCAGTATTCCTCCTGAAAGCACAGTCTAACTTCTTCACGCTTAAAAACCTGCTGCAAAGTACAAGTGAAAAAGGTGTCATTGTGCAAAGGATTAAATGTAGGATTTAAAGGATTACAAAGGATTAAAGGTAATGCAATTAAATGCCCTGTGATATGATGAAAAAAATATCTTGTGCCCTGACAAAATAGAAAATCAGCTACACAAAATGTTATCAGCCACTTGCATTTCATCCATGGTATTCTGCTCAGTTCCTTCAGTAGCAGAGAGGAATAATGAAAAGAACAGGAAAACTCATGTTACCGTAAGTGGTTGAAGGACTGGTGCCATCAGAGGAATTCTGGGTTTTTTGATCATGGGCCAAATTTTGCGGCACCAGGTCTGCTAGAATCAGATCAGTTTCTGGCACCTATCTAGCATCTAGCCTCTATCTAGCAAGGGCAAAAGGATTCTAGCCCATGAGTTGGCAGAGCTGATTGACACAGCTTTAAACTAGGTTTGAAAGGGGAAGGGGTTGAAACTAGTCTCTCCAGCGGTGGTAAGGCCAAGCTAGGGCTGAAATCATCAGCCCAGCTGAAGCGCATGCACACTACTGCACACAGTATGGGTAACAAACAAGAGGATCTGGAAACCATCGTGCAGCAGGAAAGCTGTGATGTAGTTGCCTTCACAGAAATGTGGTGGGAAGCCTCACATGACTGGAATGCTGCCATGGATAGCTCCATACTCTTCAGAAAGGACAGGTGACATAGGAGAGGTGGAGGGGTGGCTCAAAATGTTAGGGAGTCTCTTGACTCCATAGAACTTGAGATCAGTGATGATAAGGTTTAGACTCTGTGGGTAACCAGGGGGAAGGCCAACAAGGAGTCTGGTACAGACCATGTAACCAGGATGAAGAGGTGGATGAATTATTCTATAAGCCGCTGGCAGATGTTTCAAGATCGCCAGCCCTTATTCTCGTGGTAGACTTTACCTGCTGGATGTCTGCTGGGAACTCACCATGGCAGAGAAGAGGCAGTCTAGGAGGTTCCTGGAGTGCATGGAGGATAGCTTCTTGTCACAGCTGGTGAGTGAGCCTACCAGGCCTACCATCTAGACCTGCTGTTCACAAACAGAGAAAGGCTGGTGGGAGCTGTGGTAGACGGAGACTGTTTGAGGTACAGTGACCATGAAATGATACTCAGTGAAACAAGGAGGAGCATCAACAAAACCTTTACCCCGAACTTCTGGAGGGCAGACTTTGATCTATTCAGGAGGCTGATTCAGAGTGTACCTTGGGAAACAGCACTTAAAAACAAAGGGGTCCAGGAAGGATGGACATAAAGAAAGATATCTTGGAGGTGTAGGAGCAGGCCAAAAGATGAGCCAGCAGGGAAGATGACAAGCATGGATGGGGTCTTCATTACAAGATGTGAACCTCTCAGAACAGGTTCAGAGAAGGGCAATAAAATGATCAGAGGGATGGAACACCTCTTCTATGAAGAAAGGCTGAGTGAGTTACTCAGCCTGGAAAGAGAAGCCTCTAAGGACACCTTATTCCAGCCTTTCAATATATAAAGGGAATTCATAATAAGGGCAGAGATTTGTTTTACCAAGACTGGTAGTCAGAGAACAAGGGACAATGATGTTTAGCTGAAAGAAGGAAGATTTAGACTGGATACAAGAAAGACATTTTTTACAATGAGTGTGGTGAGACATGGGAAAAGGTTGCTCACAGTTGTGACTGTCCTACCACTGAAGGTGTGCAAGGGCAGACCAGACAGCACCTGGTCAAATGAAAGATGTCCTTGCCTGTGGCAAGGGGATTGGACCTAAATGATCTTCAATGTCCCTACCAACACAAGCCGTTCCGTGAATCTATGCTACTCACAGTGCAGTGGGACATGATTGCTGCTTACATCATGTCATGGATTTAGCCCCTGTGCTTTCTGCACAGTGTTCATCAACCCATAAATTTTGCTAACAAGCAGGAAGAGTTTGCACAGACAAAACAGATCTCCTTGAAATGGGAATTAATATTAAGATTTATTGCTACACAACAAGAACTAAGGGAAAATACTTATATACACGACAACTCTAACTAGTGTTCCTATAATAACAAACTTACATATTTACAAATACCACCCCTCCTTCTCTTCCTCAAAAGTAGTCCAGAGGAAGAAAGAGAAGGGAGGAAAAAAGTCTTTAAGGTAACAGTTCCACATTCCTGCAGTTTGAACCTCTCTCTTTCTCTTCATTGGAATGCAGAGAAGTCCACCTCTCACCTGTAGCTGCTTGTCCGCAGCCACTGAGGGTTTTATCATG
>VXAY01006949.1:346567-363711 GCA_013399855.1 Oxyruncus cristatus | reverse complement strand
TTTTTATGATCAGGTTTGGCTGTATCAGTGGATCGTCTTTTCCCAGCATCAAGGGTCATCAAGAAGAGGAGTGCATTGGATCTCCCATTTTAAAGTGTGAGTCCCTTTGCCATCTTAGATTTGCAACCAGCTCTCAAGGAAGTCTGATGAACTCTTCCCCTTGACTTTGACAGAAGGAGCCTTTTATCATGTCCTTTTCTGATTTGGGAAAGTACTTCCAGTTTTGCCTTTGTACCCAATCCTTTCCTTTTCAAGAATCCATTGTTGCAAACTCTTAATCTCCTGGACTTTGAAGACTCGATGGTAATAGTAGTAGGAAAACAAGAATTAGAACTCACAGCAAATATTGCTCCTGGTTTCTTATGTACCATTTCTTGTGGGGGACTTCAGGTTACCAGATTTCTGCTGGAAATACAACACAGCAGAGAGGAAGCAGTCTAGGAGGTTCATGCAGTGTGTGGAAGAAAACTTTGTGACATAGCTGGTGAGTGAGCCAACTAGGGAATGCACTTATTGGAGCATTTTGTGAACAGGTAGGTGATGTGGTGTTTGGAGGCTGGGTTGGGCACAGTGATCACAAAATGATAAGTTTTTGTTTCTCACACAAGTAAGGATGGGGATCAGCAGAATGACTACCTGGGATTTCCAGAGGGCAGACTTTGGTCTGCTTAGGAGACAGAGTTACTCTGATTTACTCTGTTAACAGAGCCCCTTGGAAGGCAGTCCTGAATGGCAAAGCAGTCCAGGAAGGTCAGACATGCTTGAAGGAAATCCTAAAGTTGCAGATGCAGGCTGTCCCCACGTGCCCAAAGANGCAGACTTTGGTCTGCTTAGGAGACAGAGTTACTCTGATTTACTCTGTTAACAGAGCCCCTTGGAAGGCAGTCCTGAATGGCAAAGCAGTCCAGGAAGGTCAGACATGCTTGAAGGAAATCCTAAAGTTGCAGATGCAGGCTGTCCCCACGTGCCCAAAGACAAGCCAGTGGGGAAGAAGACCAATCCGGATGAATATAGAGCTTTAGCTGGACCTCAGGAAAAAGAGGAGTTTATGAACTTCAGAAAAAGGAGCAGGCTACTCAAGTAGACTACAAGGATGTCTTGAGATTATCCAGGGAGAAAATTAGAAGGGTTAAAGCCCAACTAGAACTTAATCTGGCTACTACTGTAAAAGACAATAAAACTGTTTCAATAAATACATTAGCAACAAAGACAGGGCTAAGAAGAATCTCCATCCTTTATGGGATGCAGGAGGAAACATAGTGACAAAGAATAAGGCTGAGGTACTCAATGTTGCCTTTGCCCCAGTCTTTAACAGTAACACCAGCTGCTCTCCAGGCACCCACTCAGTTGGAAGACAGGGACAGGGAGAAGAATGAAGATCCTATAATCCAAGAGGAAATTGTCAGTGACCTACTACACCCAGCCAAGTACAGGTCAAGAATATACAGATAGTTGTTGACCCTTAACTTATTAGCTGCCTTCAAAATCAAAACCCAAACCTGAAACTGTTACTGGAAGCTGATCCAGAGCTACTAAAAGTCTTTAGTAGCCTACACTGTGAAGCAAAGAGGGTATGCTACTTTATCAGGTGGAAAGTCATGAACATCTGCATATTCAACTTCCAATAAGTGGCTCACCTTCATCCAGATAAGAGGTTACAAATGGGATGTTACCTGAGGCCAGGTCCTAAAGCACACAATAGAGCACCCTAAAATACTGAAGGTGAAATCTGTGATTGGATACCTGGTCATGGCTAAGTCTAAAAAGTTGTAGAAGATTGTAGAACTACCTTTCTGAAGGTAGTTTAGAAAAAATTAGTGGCAATGGTTTAGTGGCTTCTTCAAAGTATTTTCATGTCCCTATGAAATTTGTTTTGCTAATAAAACAAATAGGTCAGAACATTTATGTTATTTGTGCAGAAAAGTCTCATTTCCTTCCCTCCCATCTTCTTCCATCCTGCTTTTGAACACTCTGGTTTTAGCAAAACAGCAACAGGTCTGTTACATTTAAAGGAAAAAGATTTTCATCATCTATCAGATGATAAAAATTCCAATTAAATGTCAGATTTCACACACAAGCTTAAAGCCAAAATTAGAAAAAAGAAAACAAAGTCCACAAAATTCCTTGAATTTCAGATGCACAACAATCCCATATGTATGAAGATACCATTATCCCATTGAATAGCAGCTTCTCTGCTGTTCAAAATTTACTATAGAAATCCAAGAGAAATGGAGTGTAGAAAAATACTGAGTGGAGCATAGACAGTAAGTAGGCTTGTCTTCTTGTGGCTTGCCTACTTTCTGATTTTTACCTGTGACTACCCTCAATTACTTCCACTATAATTTCTCAGGATACTACAGGCATCGGAAACCTGAGCTGGAGCCAATATGGTGTATATAGCTTAAACAAGGGCAAGACAGCACAGCATCCCAGAGCAGGAACTCTGAAAAAGCACTGAAGTGACAGCAAAGCATAAAGCTTCTCAAAGGCAAGGAAGAAAAACAAACCTGAATTTATATTTTCAGTCACACAGCTGCCTTTTTTAATATTTCACTTCATATATTCTACAAGCATGTAAGTTAAACCTGTGTCTTTGGCAAAGACCTTCAAAAGCAATCAGATTTTCCAAGGATGAGGCCTAAGACTTGCAGGAAAAGGGACTGAATGTTCCCAAACAGAATCATTTAAGTAGAGGTACACAAAATCACTACTTGTTTGGAAGAATCACGTTCTTTTTCTTGAGCCCTTGTCTCCCCTGATTTCACAGAACCAGTGTTTTGTCCCTGCTGCAAACACAATGAATGGTGCATATGAGCCTAGGAGTTGGAAAAGAAAAAGGTTCTCTAATGGAACATCTTACCTGACTAACAGCTTTTATTTTTGCAAGCAATGCCTCTGTGTGGCTCCCCACAGTGTAGGCTCACCATCTGGCTTTGTTCTAATAAATGAACTCACGTTACACACACACACACAGAGCAAACATACTCATATCCTGAACCTACTGCACCCAAGGGCCAGATGTTTTTGCAGAATGTATAACTAATAAATGTTTGCTCCCAAACATTTGAAACAGCTCACAATTGTTCCTAATAACAAGCATAACCAGTGAAAAATTCTTCATAGCTATATTATGGGAGGTAAAAATCCATAAACAAATACTTACCTATTATCACTAATTGTATCTCAACAGTATCTTTCCAACATAAAATTCTGCTTCCCACAGAGCCTTGAATGTATTGCTGATATCACACACAATTTGATGCCACCTTTCTGCCTCCCTGTAACATTAGTCCATTTTTGGAAGCTGCAGACTTTCACTTCCAAGTTTCACTTTTCAGATGAACAATTCATTTAATTGTGCCTCATCGCTGGCCTGTGAAACTCAGGAAATGTTTTTTTTCCCCAGTAACTTAAACATAATCTTAACTTTTTTTCTTCACATACTTACGCTTGACACCAATATCTTCTCCAAATATATGTATCTTTCAAACGACTCTCCCATAAAACACTTCCTAATTGGTAATTTTTATCTCTCAATATATTGAGATGTATAAACTGTACAACAGAGCAAGCAAAAAAAAAATGACAATATAAATAACCTTCCTGATTTCATATACCAGTATTCTCCTACGAGACCGAGGCTGTATGTTTTACAGTTGGCTGCTGATGTTTATAGGTGCTGGAGTTTCAGGTCCCACTTTTATAGCACTTGGTTTCACAGAAATGATGCACAATCAACCATGGCCATAGTGTTGTACTAACTGCGTAAATGTTCTGCCTTTGCAACCCAAGGAACCTTCAGGTACCTGAAAAATGCACAGAAATAGCCTTTAAGCTAGCAAATGAACCACATAAAATCTGTTCTGGTACCATTACTTTAAAGTTCAAATGGTTTATTCTCAGTGGTGCGTATTTTTAAGAAAAGAAAGATTATCCTTGAACAGTTTAGGCCCAATACCTGTGTGGATTTCTGTCTAGTCTTAGCCTGTTGTCAAAGACATTGGATGGTATCAAACAAATTTGACAGAACAGTAAATGTCAGATGACTCAAAATTTCACACTTCTGTAAATTTGATGAAAATAGCCAACAGACAGACCTTACTCATGTCCTTACTGAGGCACTGCCCATTACCATCATCCCTTAACACAAGCTGTCCAATTCCAGTAGGAGACATCAGAGAATCCCACACTGAAAACTGGCATTTAGGATTCCCTAACTTCAGGAAAACTGTTAACCCAAGTACCTACTTTATTAAACATCAGAGTACATAATCACAGTGCACCAAACCATAAGAATTTTTTTTTTAAAATGGGTTTTTCTTAGTCTCACTACTTCAATACTTATTTGCATCTATTTTAAATATTGATCAGAATAGAGTGATGGCATAAAGGAACTTGCTACTTATGCTTGCCAGATACAGCAGCTGGCTCAGTTTAAAGGAAACAAAAGGCAGGTCTTCTATAGACAACTGAGTCAGTCTCAGCAGTCTCCATTGACTAAAGACAACTTAAATCAAAGAATAATCAAAACATTTATTACAATCACTGCATAGTAGCTTGTTTGTGCATGATGAGCATGATTCAGTACATGTATGCTTTTTTCAAGTCATTTCAACACAATTTTTCCTGATGACCACATCTCTCTAAGGACAGATCTTCACAGAGTCATAGAAGGAACCTTAAAGATCATCTAGTTCCAACCCCCCTGCCATGGGCAGGGACACCTCCCACGAGACCATGTTGGTCAGAGCCCCATCTAACCTGACCTTGAACACTGTCACAAATGGGGCATCCACAAATTCTCCAGGCAATCTGTTCCAGTGTTTCACCACCCTCACAGTAAAGAATTGCTTCCATACATCTAACCTGAATTCTCCCTTTTTCAGTTTGAAGCCATTAGTCTTTGTCCTATCACTAGTTTCTTCAAGGAAGGACACTAAGTACAAATATCTTTGGCATATCATCTGGTGAGCTTGCATGAGCTTGGAAAGGCTGAAGAGTTGGGGGGTGTATGTCTACTTAGCACTACAACAGCCACATGCACCCTTATCAGTTCCCGTGTCTCACATGATGAGGCAAGGATTGCTTAAAGCTGACTCAACTTCCCCAAATTTTATCACAGTTACACAAAACTTGCAATGATTTAGAGTTCACAGAAGCAGAGTCATAGAGGCCAAGTTAAGCTTTGTGACTAGTCATCTCAAAATAACATCTGCTTTATGAGAGCTACAGCTGAAGGCCTTTCTGGCAGGGGCACTAATGCATGCTACTTTATTTTCCAGGTCTGACTGGAAATCAGATTGAATGAGGAATAATAAAAAACTAGAAATACTGCTCTCCATTTAACACATTGCTACACAAAAAGTGACAGTAATTCCTCGAGCAGAAACACACAGAAACACCGAAGCTACAGGCACACACGAAAAGGTGTACTATTGTTCTGGCAATAGCTCAGTGTAAAAATGGTCAGTGAACATCTGCAGCTAGGTCTATTGGGTTGACTCAGGTCTCCTGATTTGATACTTGCCTTGCATCTCATTTCCTTTTTGGGATGAACAGTTCGGTGCACCTGCCTTTGCATATGCTGACAAGCACCACACAAGGCATTCCTTCAGTCTCATTTATGTGCTGTATACTCCAAAAGGACCAAAACCTCCAGTCCTGAAAGGCACTTGGTGTTACAGGTGCAAACCAACGCAAATATCATGACTCAAGACTCAAGATCTCAGACTACATACAATCTTTGAGAGAACTGCTGTAGATGAACATTTGCTATGGGAAGCCACAAAACAATGATTGTTCAGATTAGAATAATGCTATCATTGTTATACCCCTTTTTAACATAGTTTTTCATTTACTCTAAATGTTACTAGTTCGATATTTACTTCTAGCATGGCAGAAAGGGCTAATGGGTTATGCAGCAGGGGTCGGCAACACATAAATCACCAGGATAATACTCTCCATAAAAAAAAAGGAGATGACATGTAATAACCCTCCTCAAAGAGTCATTAGGAGAATTGTGCGATTTAAGCATTTTTTCCAGTGAGGCCAAAGATTTGTGACACAATAAATTCAGCTTAGGGGCTCCTGGTATAAGACAAAAAAAACACCCAAAAAACTGTGGTGCCCTGATGCAAACCAATGACCTCTTGCAAATTTATTTGTAAGCATACCAACTCGATAGGACCTCTGGCAGCTCCAATTTGTTATAAAAATTTTGACTGGTTAACTTTGTAACACTAAGTTTCAGGCTGGAAAATTACTACTTCTTTCCTTCCATGCACTACAGCCAGTGTAAAGAGTGCCAGAAAAGAAAATCATTAACATATCTTATGGCTATTTGTCATAAACAGAGGGAAATAGTAACCTCTTGTCCACATCAGATGTGTATGACTGGGTCATCTAGCAACACACAAGTCCAGTGGAATGACAGCCTGAGTCAATCAATCACATACTCATATATACTACACGAAATGAAATCCCTACTCAGAATAGGGCCACCCTCAAAGGCACAGAATGCTGAAGGCTTCACCCACTCTACTTCCAAGTATTTCCAAGGATGACCACAACCTCTTTGGGCCCTGTCTCCGTATTTGACTTCCCCTTACACACACACACACACAAAAAAAAAAAACATTAGTATTGCATTGGAGTTTTCCCTTGTTGCAACATTATATAAGATCAGCACAGGCCATTGCACAAGTCACCAGATATTTCTGAGCTTCCTCTGCTGCAGCGTTAAATGCAGGTTAAAGATCCAAGCATGTTTTTGAAATTACATCATCCAAGAACACAGAAAAGGTCCTGTAGTGCAAAGTGCCACAGCTGCTGAAAGGAAAGCAGTTAAGTCTGTGGCAGGCTATGAGCTATAGGAACAACACAGTGGCTTTTACAGGTACGAAGAGCAAAGACCAACACAACTTTCTTAGAGTGACAGAAAAGAATTAAGACCTCTGCTCAGGAAAGAGGCAGCTGACAACAATTCATACAAAAGAAAGTACTCCTAACTTGCTGATTTCAGTTCCAAAGAGGGAACTGACTTGCAAAACCTCAGCTATTTCTGCTAATCAAATGAAGAACGACTGAATTTAATAAGGCATACAGACAGCCTGATCCACTAACACGCTTCTTCAAGCATGAAATCAGAAAAATTAGGATCTTATTTAGAACATAACCATTTTTTACATATCTAAACGCTAAGCATATTAAAGGATACCATTATTAAAGTACCAAAGCATGTTTCATTATACTGCTCACTGAGTCTGTTTCATTCCTGTAAGTCCTGTAAGTACTGAAAGTAGGTGAAATATTGTAACTTTAATAAGTCCCAAAAAACACAAGTGATGGGAAACACAGGATATTTATTTAAAAAATAGCTTTTAATAAAAATTAAAATAACCATTATGATGATAACTAATGGAAGCTAGTGCATAAAATTAACCATATTTAGTGTGCTCTACCTGATCCTCCAACAACATTGCACAGGTTTTACTTTAGAAGTAGGAATACAGATGCTCAACAGGTTGTCTGCATCAGTAAACCATCTTAAAAGTGAATTAGAAACAACATTCTTATTTTGTATCTGAGGATGGAAACCAATAGGAGACACCGGATGCAGTAATTTCTGGTTGACCAGAAAGATGAGCACACATGAGGCTATGTGCTAGCTTCCATTTCAAACAATCAATGCTGTTGCTAATCAGCAAGAACTTAACGTCTTACTGAAAGGCTTTTGAAATTTGCCTTGAAGAAAAACTCTTGGAACACGTAAGTCTTCTTTCCTGTTCACAGTTTCTCGCTGCACATATTCATTGACCACTTGCTCATATCCCTCAGCCTTGAAAAGCTGAGATAAGAAACCTGAAAGAGAATTAAAAAAAAAAAAGAGAAGAAATATTATGTTTAAGCTATTTTTAAAACACCAGACAGCATTTATATAAGCATATGTTCTTCTCTGTTACAGCACAAAAATCACACAGGCCTTCAGATTTCAAGCTGTTCTATGCAGGCAGACTGCTGAATAAAAAAATCAATACAGATCTCCTTCAGAAACATCAACCTAAGCAAAACAGCTTGTAAAACCGTGGCTTAAGCTAGTAAAACTCAGTCGATTTTCCAAAAATTGCCACATCTCTTATTTTTATTGAGCCTTGTCGTTCTCATTGTGACTGATGCCAGCGCATTCTAACTTTGTGCAGCTGACCTTTGCTAGCTGAATATATCACTCATTGCAAATATGTGAAAGGTAATCCAGTTTTGCAGATGCATCTCTGCTCGGGGAAGAACACCACACTACGTTACATGCCACTGCTCAACAGAAAAACTGACAAAGTGGCAAAGGGAATATGGTGATATCAAGCCTCCACTAAGTCCAACTGAAAGTATTTTCCATAAACAAAAGAATTTTACTCAAAGCATATCGCCCTTAAGGAGGGCAGAAGTACCTCACAATAGCTTATGCTATTGACTTGTCATGTTAATTAAAAATCATAATTTTTCCTTTCCTGCACCTTATTTCATTTACTCAGGCAGTAATTTCACAGTAAATTTAAGCCATTTCTAAACTTGCGTTCCTTGATAGAAAACAAAGATGTGCCATTTTCCACTGCTCAGGGGGATTAGCTCGATGAAACACTGATCTTGAGGGTACAGGAAGCACTAGAAGAGATGGTGTGTTGAGGAAGATGAGACCACCCACTTTGGGTACTGCAGGCTTATATCAACCTAAGCCCACCATGAAGCCACACGCACTGGTTGGAAACAAAGTGTGTTCACGTAAAATGGGGGACCCACACTGATGAAATATAAATAAATATCACTTAATTGTGGACCTGTTGAAATCTCATTGTAAGGAAGCTGCACGTACTTCATAATACAAAATCACAACCATGCATCCCTCCACAAATTTAATATTATCTCAAACAGTAAGAAAAGAATGGATTTTTTTTTTCCCATGGAAGAAGTTCACTGCTGTTATCTGAGGCCAGACATATTATAATAAGCATCATTCAAATCATCCCATCCAGCAATTACTTGATGTACCAATGTAGTGCCAAACAAATGAAAAATAGCATGAGTTGCAACCTGTGCAGAATTGATGGGAGTCACGTCCCCAGTAACAAATGAATTCTCAAGCATTAAGCAATATTTATATGAAAATTTGTGAGATGAATGAGATCATAATGATTAAAAATGGGAGCAGAGGTGATCTGTGAGACAGTCCAGCCCAAGGAAAAACGTTTGCTAACATGAGCAATACAAAATAAATTCTCTTTTCTCCTTCCTTCCTTTTCCTCCTTCCCACCTCAATTCTTCCATCAATGGAAACATGCATACTAGAGAGGAATTTCTCATTCAGAAACAATTCTAGCACACAATAAAAATGAAATTTAAAATTCCACAGCTAGGTCAGTCTCCTATTTGTTCCCTTTAGCATCCATTCTCTTTGCAAGAGCTAATTGTTTAAACAGAATTAAAAATCAGTTAATAAATAATAGTTCTAAAAATGCTTCAATGAAGCTGTAGCACAGCCTGCATTATCTTAGATTTCATCATTATCCTATGAAGGATACAGAGAGACTAGAGAGGCAAGATTAATGGTTTTTATATATCAGAAGCAATTAAGTAATATGTTATGGCATAAAATAAGAATAACATTTGCTTGGCTCCAAGCTGGTCTCTTCAGTGTCTATATTTTGCTTTAGACTAAGAACAAAGAGCCCCACAGAAAAAAACTCACAGCTTTTATTACACAATACTCTACACTGATAGGGGGAGTAACGAGTTTAGCTTGAGGAATCGGGAGTTAGAAGCTATAGCCAAACTATAATACCAACTCATTTTGAAAGTCTAAGCAAATTCCTTCATGTCTCTCTGCTTCACATTCTACACCAGTAAACTGCAATAATTACCTTCCTTCCTAAACCATTATGAGCACTGTATTAAAAACCTTATATACTGCATCACATGGAAATGTTTTTTGCACCGTCTTTACTGGGAAAAAAAAAAACAAAAAAGAGAAGACAGAGTGACCACAGCAAGTCAGTGCCAACCCAGCAGGATTTGTGCACAAGCTTCTCAGCGCTGTAGTCATGCTTCTGCTTTAGAAATCAATGGCTTCTTCAACAGACCTCCTTTTGCACACCACGAATAGTCTTGCACAAAAAATGATGTCAAGAGAACTGCTTAGTTGCTTCATGAAGATTATCAATTGTCTGACTGAACACTGGTCTTTTTCCCTCAGCTAACAAATCTGAATGAAATTCAGCAAATACAGAAACTGCTGCTCTTGGCACATTATAGCACACACAACAAGCTCGTAAACAAGAAAGTGCTCCATAAAGTCGTGCCAGTCTAAATACCATCTTGTTTCCAAAAAGGATGGTAAACGAAATAAACCACAATTTAACGGTTCATCTGCATAAACCAAAACTTCCATGGGCAAGTTGGCAGTTCCCTGAAGCAAGTTTAAACAGAAGATTCACAGAAAAGAAGGCACTCTACAGTATGTCTTACCTTTAGTAAAAAAATACGATCTTGTCCCATCTTGTCTAACATAAAAGTTTTCTCCAAGTTTGCTGCCAGATTTAAACCTGAGCATTGCATGATCATACAGTCCATAGTCTCGGAACAAGACACACTTGCCTGGTTTTAATACCTGTCACATAATACATACATGCTTTAAGAAAAACGTTGCAATATATTAAGAAATAAATAAGGAACAATTTCAGTAAAATGGGTTGTGGATTTTGGTTGTTTTGGGGTTTTTTTATTTGCTCTTTATCAAAGAAAACAGGCCATAAAGAGTTTAAAATGTAGAAAGAGGTGGTCATTGGCCATGCTGATTTTAGATATCTGATGCGTGCAACTTTCCTATGTCATCAAATACCAGCTGTATTTGTTAGAGGAGGAAAGGAGTACTTGCCACTTGCCAATTTGTGCAGAAACCCGCCAGTGACTTAAATGATCTAGGCATCTCCACTGAGAAAATAATAATTAGCCTTTTCATAAGCACAAGCTAAGAATCAGTCCTGATTTTTGGAAAACAGCTGGAGATATACCAAAAACCCCTAACATTCCTTTTTCAGACTACTGATAATAAAACAAACAGTGTCAGAGAATATAAAACTTATGCATATATGAACATATATATGAATAAGTACAAAATATATTGACTGTTTCCCTCTGTAGTCAATATATGACATCTTGGGAAAATCAGAACTATCACAATTCATAATATTCAAATCACTCTTTGGATGGGCCTGTTCTAGTCTATCAACTAACAAAGGTAGCCTAGGGAGATGAGTCTCTATAGATTAATGTTAAACTCTGAACACTCCAATTTTAAATCACTGCAGATTAAGTGTGTTTAATAATAACAGCAACATCCTAACTCCAAGTCACTGTATCCCTGGAAGTCAATTATGGCTCACTATCATTCATACCTTATCAACACAGACATCTCTCCAATCTATAGACATTACTTGTAGCATGCAACCCAAGTCACAGCTTTAAAATCATCAAATCATAGAATGACCTGGGTTGGAAGTGACCTGAAAGATCACCTGGTTCCAACCCCACTGCCATGGGCAGAGACACCTTCCACTAGACCAGGTTGTTCAGAGCCCCATCCAGCCTGGCCTTGAACACTTCCAGGGATGGGGCACCCATGACTTCTCTGGGAACCTGTCCCCGTGCCCTACCAACCTCACAGTAAAGAAATTCTTCCTAGTATTTAATCTAAACCTTCTCTCTTTCACTTTGAAGCCATTCCCCCTTGTCCTGTCATTACATGCTCTTGTAAAAAGTTTCTCTCCATCTTTCCTGTAGGCTCCCTTCAGGTACTGGAAGGCTGCCTTTTATATACCTTTTTGTTATGCTGATGGCATGAATTAGGCCTCAATCCAAACAATCTCATAATACCAGGAGAAAAAAAAAACAAACAACATTATAAAACGTATTTTAGTCCTGTACACTAAGTGAACTAACTAAATACATCCACGGTATATAATACTAAAGATCACTATTACAAGAGGAGTTATTTGCTCAGAAAAAAAAAAAATGTACTTTTGAGCTAAAAAGAAGAAAAGTGCTTTAAAGGCTGTAAAATCCACTGGTGCTACCTTGTAAATGTTCTTCAAGACAAGATTCATTTTGTCAGGATGAATGGCAGAAAGGACAAATATAAGTGTGACAACATCCACAGAATCTGCTGGTATATTGTCTAGAAGATCATCTTTGGTAAGATCACACTGGAACACTTTACATCTTTCGGTAGTGTATAAGGCATTTTTCTAGGAAAACAAAAAGAGTAAGCTTTCATTGAAAATTAGTAGCATTTGTTAGTGAAAAACAGTAAAAAACTTGTGAAACTAATCAATACAGCAACATGAAACATGGTGGCAAAAGAAGAGTAACTTCCAATAGGCTACTAATGTGATCAGAAATTTTTGCTGTGTACTCCAATAGTGAAACTACAACTAGTAGAATAGTCTGTTCTCATGAGTTTGAGAAGGAATGTGCACTAAGACAGTTCAGAAAACTTAACCATTTCTGTTTTACCGCTGCTTCTACTCTGAAAAAAATACATAAATACTATTAAAAGAAATTCTGTATTACAGGGTGATCAAAGTACAGCTCTTGAGTTACAAGTAGACTGCAAACAGTTGCGGTTCCTGTCACATAACCTGCAGCTGGGCTGTTCTAGCCCACAGTTCTACTGGGTAAAAGAAACATGGTCTTGGCAAGAAATAAGTTCAGCAAGAGCTGTGGAGGTAGATGTCACCAAGTCATCCAAACTCCTGGGGTACACACTCAGCCCAACGTCATCTTGGGGTGCAGCTATGGCATCCCAGGGAGCTGCTGTCCTCTCCTGCTTGCCACATGTATTTCTTCCTATTGTTCCCATGAGACATGCTGCTTGCATCTTGTGGTTCTTGGTCACAAATATCCCACAAGAAAATGCTTTCAATTAACAAATATACGGAAATTTACCCGTGACTACAAACTTAATAAACCAGGAGAGTTTTAAGCTCCTGTCAGCCTTGCTGGAAGACTCAACTTTGAACTGCACTACCCATGAATAAGTATAAACACTCCTACTCCTAACCAGGCTACAAATTTCTTTAACAATAACTTTCATAGCCCTGTTTTTAGGTTCTCCTTGGGACTCCCTCCATCAAGGGCAAGCTTCCATTGCAAACAAATTTTGCTTGTACTGCACAGTCAGCAGAGACACAGTAGTGCTCCCAAAAAACACAGTCTTCATAAATTATTCAAGTAATATACCATAATACTACAATGTGATGCTGAAAAGAGAGGTCTTGAGCAATGATTTGACTTCTTGCATAGGATCTCAACTGAAATGGATCAGTCTCCATTTTTTGGCAAAATATATTCTACCCTTCTTAAAAAAAGGAAGGCAAGAGACGCTTGTTACATTCATTCGCAATTTCAGAGGCTTCTAAAAACACTCTAAAAGAAGTTCCAGATATCACACCAACCTTCACATACTCAACAGCTCTAGGAGAGAAATCACAGGCATATGCAAAAATATTCAGATCTTCTTCTAAGAGTGGAAACAAGCAGTTCCCAACCCCACAGCCTGCTTCCAGAATGGTCAGTTTCTGATCTGCAAACTGGGGAAGAACCAATACAAGATAAAGCACATCATTTTTGTTTTCCTTATTACATGAGTATTGCACTCTTCACTGAGCATTTTAAAACCTATAATCAATTTTAATTACCACTGATTCAAAAAAACCCCCGAAGTAGACAGCCACTGGATACTCTGACTCTAAAGCCCAGACAACTTGATTTCTGCAAAATTAGAAATCTTCTTAGAATATATTAACATTTCTTTAGTCATCTACCCCTTAAGTAATCAACAGACTGTTGTACCATTTCTGTCTTGTCTTTCATTCAGCTATGAGGAACAACAGATGCAGCTGGCTATTCCCCTTAACTCCGTTCTGCAATTAGCCTGCAATTCTGGATGCTTTTCTTTAAAGTGAAAGTTGGTGAAAGTGCACCAACTTGCATCTGAAAACATCCCATCACAGAGAGACAAGCTGTCTATTTGGGACACAATACAAACATTCCAGACTTCATTCTTAGCATCCCATATGCTATGAACAGTATCCCCATCCAGTATGGATCAATTATAAATTGAAACTGAACTGATGCATGTGATTTTCAGGAGTTGTCTTTGATACCAAGAGAAACTACACAGAGCATTGCAAACTTGGCAACTTTTACCCACACAGCTTTGTTTTAAGTATTATTAACTCACTTGGAAACAACTGATTGGAAACATTTAATCCCATCTTTTACAACAGAAGTGTAGAAATCTCACCTCACGACATGCTTTTAACTCTTGAAACTCTCTGGTTGTCCAATGTCTGTCTTTGAAGAAATTGGTACTGTTTCTTTTGTAAAACAGATCCCAGTTCTTCTGTGCCTCTTTTTCCAGTTTTAGTTGTTTGAACTCAGACACCAAAACTGGATCTTTTGCCAGTCTCTCAGCTTCCTCTGGGCTAAGGACTCTTGCACTGTGGCCTTTCTTTTGGAACGCACCATCTTCAGTAGCTGTTGTTACTATATTTAAGCAATTGTCTGATGCCTTTTCTTGAAACATCCTAGATTCTTTCACACAAATACGAATGCCAAAGACCCAAGAGTGATTTTTTTTCTTTAATGTATGGTTCCATCACTAAAGTAAAATAAGTGAGGATCTAGAAGAAAAAATGTTAAATAATTACAGTATGCACTTACAATTTTACAGTGATCTGCCCTACCTGATAGACTGACATACCACCAGATTTCTCCTAATTTCAGAAAACCTTCATCCAAACTAACAAGCATATACATCATCACACTGATGTCAAAGTTAAAGAAGATACTTCACAGAGTCTGCTGGTCTTCCCCCTGCATCCCAGAAAGCTACTCAAGAGAAAGATGGTGCAGCTCTAAGCTTATTGTCACTCAAACAAACTTCAGAAGGAAAGCAAGGGCTTTGTTTCTTGTTAGCCCCTGTTAGAAGATCTCAAAAAAATAATTGAAAAACAGATGACATTTAAAAGTCACATTAACATCGATGAAACAGAGTATATTCATGGTAGCATTTCTCCTTCCTGCTTTCACCAATGTGAGAAAAAAATGGTGAAAACACTGGCATTTATAACACCAAATCATCTGAACAAGAGAACAAAAACAGTACTCTGGCCAAGACGCCCAGAAATGTCCCTTGTCAGCATTCTTTCCACTGCCGCCTCTTGAGAATTCACGCTGGTTTTAACAATCACAGGTGGTTTTATTTTCAGAAGTTAACAAAAACAGAGCAACAAAAAGAGCTTTAAGTAGGCTGGGAAGGGATCCAAATATTTTCTCTGATGTTAAACTAGCTCTCACCTCTGCCTTGCCACATACATGCAGATCCTGGATGATGGCACGCACAAATTGCATCCTGCAAGGCCCAGTAATTCCCAGGAAAGCTCCGGTTGCAAAAATGTGCCACTTGTATATGTCAGTGCCCAGAACCAGGCATTGGTGTCATTTTACCAAAACGAAAATGAGAAAAAAACAAACCATTACCACTCTACAGCACAAAAAAAAAAAAAAAAAAAAAAAAAAAGTACTTCACTTATGTATTTTATCTTGCAACAAAAATACATGATATGATACAAATCACGTATCATGGTATGTACATGTTTTATATAATGTTGCCATGATACAAACATAAAATAGGTTAGTGTGTAAATGAAATAAAAAACTGTCAGAATTTTGTCCAGCATCACAGGAGACAGACGCCCCCCTTTTCCTCCAAAAAACAACAGGTTATAGAGAAGAGGTCCCTTTGAAAGAAAGTCTCTTCAAGAAGAGCCTATTCTTCAAAACAAACAAACAAACAAGTTTAGTCAGCAAAACTTCTACTGTATTTCTACTACACGCCTATATTCATGCTCCAAAAAGATTAAGGTTATTTCTTCATAGAACGAGCTGCGGGGGGGAAAACGGGGGGGAATCCTAGCCAGCCCTTCTACTGCGCTAAGAAAACTCCGTGTTGAGAAGGCAGCGCGATGATCAACGCAGCTGCAATAGCCGACGCTTGGGCTAAAGAGCCTTTTAGAGGTGTTTAATGCAGCCCTAAAACCGCAAACTTGTAGCACCTCCGTGCAATCCCTCGCTCCCGCCACACGGACGCCGGTCCCCGCCGGCAGCTCCTGAGCCAGCGGGGTCGGGGGCTGGACACCCCGGCAGGGAAGGAAAAGAAAAGAAAGCACCCCCTGCCCAGCCCAGCCCTGCCCTGCCCTGCCCTGCCGGGGGCGGGGAGCGCCGCGCTCCCACCTCCCCGGGACCCTCCGCAGGCAGAGCAGCCCCGGCCCGGCCCCGCGCCCCCGCCTCGCCTCACCCACCGCCGGCCCCGGAGAGCTTTCCCGGAAGGGAAACTCAACAATTTCCGGGAGCACGTCGGGTGGTAGCGCACGGAAGGCAGGGCAGGGAAGGGAAGGGACCGGCAGGGAAGGGAAGGGTCCGGCCGGGCCGGGAGCGGGGCCATGAACGGCTCGGCGAACTCGCTGCTGGACAAGGAGGAGCACCCGCTGCAGCTGGGCGAGAGCTTTGAGCGACGGCCCAAGGCCTCCTTCCACACCATCCGCTGTGAGCGCCACCCCCGCGGCCGCCCCTTCCTCCCGCTCTCCTCCCGCTCCCTGCGTCCCGTCCCGCGGCGCCGCTTCTCCTTCTGCCGCGCCCACCCCGCCGCCCCTCATGGCCTCCTGCGCGCCGCAATCCCGGGGCTTCGTCCCCCCCTCAGCGCCCGTCTCCCCGCTTTCCGTCCTGACCCTTCATCCCCTTCTCCCCCCTTTCCTTCCTGCCCCCTCTTCGCCCGTCTCCCCCTTTCCCGCCTGCCCCTTGCGAGCCCGTCTCCCCCCCCTTTCCCATTCCCACCGCGCCCGTCTTCCCGCCACTGCCGCGAGTGTTTTCCCCAGGGAGGTGTCCAACCCGGGAAGGGTGGATGCTGGCAAGGAGGAGGTTTGAGCGGGGCAGGCCGGGGCGGACAAACAGCTTTAGGAAGTTTTTCATTAGTCGCTTGGAAACATTAAGAAATCCTGCTCCACACCCCCCCCCCCCCCCCCCCCCCCCCCCCC
>VXAY01006949.1:315285-346520 GCA_013399855.1 Oxyruncus cristatus | reverse complement strand
CCCGTCCTCAGCGAGGGGTGGCTTTTCTGTTTTATGTTATTCTCTTTGTGGCAGTTGCAGGACAGGTCCCAGCGCAGGCCCCGGCCTGGAGAGGCAGCCGGAGCACCCGCGGTTTGATTTTTAAGTGGGTGTTTTCGTGATGAGGCAGTGTGTAGTCCAGTAGCCCTGTCCTGGCTGTCCTGGCTCCAGCCAGCTGCAATAAATCACTATCCGAGGAAAGCGAGCAGAAGGGCCTCGGTCACATACCATAATGCCTAATAAATGCGAGATGAATCCTGAGGTAGGGTCTCAAGCAGTTAAGATTGAAAGAATAGTTTATATCTTTTTTTCGAGATACCATATATCATTCCGACTGCTCTATTTTGCATTAGGTGCAGTGAATTCCGTGTTAGAAGATAGTTTTGAAGAGGAACTCACTGAATCTCTGTACTTGAATTCTGTGGGCAAGAAATCTAAGCTAAATGAGACCAGGAATTCTTACTAAAATGACTAGTAAAACATCAACAGTAAATGAAAAGAATACTGAACTTATAATTCACCAGTTTTCTATGAAAGTGGGCAATTTACACAGACAACAGTGGGATTTTTGGTTTATGATGCATAATTCTAGGCCCAATCTCATGGCCCATATTCATCCACTGCAAGTAAGAAATTTCAGTGATGATGGTCACCGGAGTGCTTGATCCTGGGTGAATTAAGCCTAGGCCATATCCACGTAGAAATATACTGGATTTCTCGAATGAAAAGTGCTTCAATAATCCATTTCCAAAGGGATTGCAAAGCCAAAGCTCTTCAGGCTGCAACTGAAAGAATGCAGTTTTATTTCAAAGGATCTTTCTATGTGCTCTATTTTCCATCTGTGACTTTGAAGTGAGACCTCTTCATTGCCTGGTTATAATTCTTTTTTCCTAACTGTTGTTATGGAATTATTTATCTGGGATCCAAACATTGTCTTGTTCCTGTACTCCTCTTCACGCAAACTACAATGAGAGGATTTTGTAGGCTAAATTTTTTTTGGCCTTCTTAAAATACTTCATTCCTTTCTGTAACGTTTATGAAATACGGTACTGAGAAACTTGATTGTCCCTGGAAAACACATCTTAAAAACAATTGACTTTTGGAAAAAGGGCTGTGGGTACGTTTGGAGGGAAGTATGTGCACTCGATCTACACCAAGATTAGCCAAGCATATGGCCCTAGTAAGCTAACAAAATGAAAACAATTTGTTGAGTGTTTGTTTAAAGTAACTCTGTTTTGCCATACCTAAGAAAGAAGTGTGATAGTGATATTCCTTTGAAGTTAGTGACTGTGCTGTTGAAACCCTTGATCCGGTTTTGGCAAAGGCACTAGCTCTTGTGCAGCTGGTTTGTTTTATTCAGCAAGCTTGCACATAAAGTAGGTGGGAAACAATAGCTAGAAACAGATTGCTCAGATGAAAATGAAGGCTATGATTTGATCTGGCGGTTAAGGCATGAGAATTAAGTCAAGTGTGTCTGATTCTGCTTGTTGTGCTGTCAAAGTAAAACTCAATTAAATATTAACGTTCTCTTAATGAGAATTTATTACAAGCTAAGGTTGGGGTTTTTTTCTGCAAATGTGTTTTTCATAGTGGAATTATATTTTAAATTTGTTCTGAGGTATTAATTTCATAACTAATGCAGTAATTAAAAGCCTTGATCACGAATGTAATTGCACCTCTTCATATCCAGGGATGCTATAATTGAATGGAGGATTCTTTTAAAAACAAACAAACCAAACCAACTTAAATCTGTCTGAATTTATTTCACTTTGTCTAAATCCTCTGTCAGAATATTAGAGGTTCTGATAGCTTTTTTATTTTTTTTATGGCTCATTAGCACAACGGAATAATGAGGGGAAAATACTTTTAACTTAACATGTTCTTAGTTGAAATGAATATATTAAACAGAAGTCCCTTGATGGGGAGACAAAGCATTCTGTACAATAGAGCAAAAATACTTAAAATGAGTGTTAGTTTAAAGCCATTACAGTTCTTCCCCTTAGTCATGCTTTCTATCCACAGTGGCTTTAAATTAACGTGGAGACTGCTGAATTAAGATCAACACCTCTTTTTTTCCTCGTAAGTGGGATCTGAGTCCACCTCCACCCTTGTGGAACTTTTGGAGCTATTGTGGAGGCTGTTAAATAGCCTGAACTATCAGTAAGGCTGAATGAATTGGTGTCACTAGAGTAGTATTTGTCACAGAGAGAGCCCTCAGGTTTGGAATTGGCAAGAGCCATGCAGAGCCCAGGGTCTTGGAAGTTGATACTCTCGAGATGCGTGGTACAGTTTTACACTTGCCTGCAAAACTGAGTGACACTCAAAGCCTGGGGTTTGGAAAAATCTACTTTTAGTCTTCAAACACAAGGTCTAAAACCTTATTTCCATTTTAAAGGGGAAGTTCAGAATATGGTACCATCATATGACTGGGGCGCTATGCGTAGACATGGTGTACTGGTGTTATTCCACCCTGCTGCAAACACTAGCGTGTATTTTAGCATTCCCTGTTATCAAAGTTAAGTGTATGGTGGTTCTTTGCAGGGCAAGATGACACTTCTGAAGACTCTAAGAAATGTAATCACAATTGTTTTCCTCTTCAGATGATTTTAAGCCAGCATCAATTGATACATCTTGTGAGGGGGACCTCCAAGTGGGTAAAGGAGATGACGTTACAATCACTTTGCCACATATTCCAGTAAGTCTGTTATGTATGTCCTTGTTTACTCTCCAGCAAATTTGCAGTGTAGTTACAGTCTCATGTAAAGGCTATTTTCACTTTTATCCTTGCTAACACTAGTGCGTTCAATATTTGAGTGGCCAGACTTGCAGCATGTTACCTTAGGAAAGGACTGAACAATTGGAACTTAGTGAAGGGTTATATTTGTAAGGTTACAGTTTGTTCTTTATTTTTGGTTCCTTCTTTCCTGTTCTTCCTTGAGCAACAAGGAGACTTTTACTGTTAGCTGAAGCTGTATACCTGGTTCCCATCCATTTTTAGTGCTATGGCTTAATGAAGCAAGGCAGTGTAACTTGGGCTTTAGTCAAGGTTTGATGTTCAGAAGCCACAGGTAGACCATATTCCTGCCATTACTAAAACATGTACAGATAGGACATAGAGGGTTCTCTGTCTTTACCTTTATTAGTAGAAGCAAGGGGGGCGGTTCTGATGAGTGACAATGAAGTGGTTTGGCATCCACTTCCTTCTCTAATTATGCCATAAAGGTCTACTGTGTGAGGACGATGGTCAAACAGCAATAAAACAAGTGATCAAACTGTTTATAGGTGCAGCTGGTTTGTAATAGAAGATTCAGTCATTTCCTTACCACAACAAAGGAAAGTGCTCACATGCTGGAACTGGATTTGTTTTATTAGCTGAACTTAATGCTATGTGTCAAGCCAATAAACCAGAATTCACAGATATCAATGGGTTTGGTGGCTGCAGGGGGGCACCAGTCGTTTTGGAAGCGGTGTGTCAGATCCTTTTGGTATTGTTTGTTCTAGCACCTCAGTGGCTTTAATTGGTAGGTGATGGTATTGTGATAATTCTCACCAAATGAGGCTTTAGCCTGCTTCGCCCTGCTCCTGGTTTTTAAATGGCTTTGGTCACCTTTAGTGCTGCAGGAGGTCACGTACTGGGTTTTGTCTATAAAAATGATGAGCATGGTAGTGCTGTTTGAGAGCAGGTAACAATGCAGTTAATAGCAGCATTCATCTTGGCTTGACGGGAAGCAGTGTTGCTCCTTCATCTTTTGTGTTGAGCAGCATCACTTGTAATGTTCCTTTCCAGATCTCTGTACTGATGAGCTTAATTTGATTCTCTTCCCCTGAGTATGAACAGCCTTAAGCTTACAGTGTGCTTCAGTGGCTGAGGCAGCCAAGCCACTTCATGTGTATGTTGTTCCAGGGCAGTGCTACCTCTGTTCTGGACAGAGTTGGAAGACACTAGGCATGCTGGAAAAGAGTGAGAAGTTTTGAGATCGTTTTGTCCTGACAAGTTTTACTGAATTTCTTGGACCCTGGTTTTGTTCCCGGTTGCTCAATAACTGGATAGGATTCAGTATCTAAGTGTTTGGGGTTTCTTTAAAATTTCCTGACCCCTTAGGATATCTCTGATAATTTGTTCAGTGGAGATATTTTGGTGTCCCTTGCTGCTTGAAGTACTATTTCTACATGTGGATTTAGTGATTTTAATATTTGATAAACAGTCTGGGTTGGGGAAGTGAAAAAATTCTGTTTGTTAGATTACTACAGAAGAAGATTATAGAAGATTATAGAATATCCTGAGTTGGAAGGGACCCACAGAGATCATTGAAGTCCGGCTCCTGGCCCTGTACAGAACAACCCCAAGAATCACACCAAGTGCCTGGGAGCATTGTCCAAACACTTTTTGAACTCTGGCAGGAAAAAACCCCTCAGGAGTAAAAACAAATTGATTAAATGTTACTTGTTTCATCTTCCTCCTTTTTCTATTCTGTAATCAGCACAATCTGTAAGCCAGTGTTATTTAGGCACTAATATAAACCTTAAACATTTAATTTTATGTCAATGAGTGGGAGTGTTAATTTGCTTATCAGTTACATTTCTACATATTTTTTTAGCCAAGATCAGCCTTTGCTGAGTTAGGAGGCTTCTGGGTAGCCAACAAACTTTGATCAATTTTCATTAAATTTGTGCATTCTACGTTTCCTGACTTAGGTGTCAGCAGCAAGCAGGATTTGACTTTCAGCTTGCTTTTTATTTTCTTAAATGTTGCTTTCCTCTGTTAAATGTAGGAGCGATAAAAATGTAACATGCCTTTGAAGACTAGACTTTCTTGAGACATCCTTTCTGAATTGTGTTTGTATTTCTTACTGTGTCTTTGTTGGGAATTTGGATTTTTCACCTTTACTGTTCAGAACCCATTTTATATTCAAATATATTCTATCTCTTAGGCATATGGAGAATACGAATTGCTTTTCAAATGGTTAAAATATGGTTGTTCATTTTTGCTACTCAGAATAAAATGTAGGAGAATGCAGTTTTTTCCTTTTCTCCCTGATTTTAGTTGCTTTCCTGTAGCATGTGCAAAGGTGAATAAATAAACATGTATTTTTAAAAAAATTTCTTTTTTACATTTTTTAACTCTGTACGTTACAGAGAAGTCTGAGAATGTTTCATAGCTGAGAACATAACCCTGTGAGTAACACGGCCTTTGTGACATGGCCAGATGTGCATCCATCCTGTTATGTGCAGGCAGACCACAGATTCCTCCTGCTGTGACCCCAAAACCGGGCGTATGAACCAGCCCGTGCATGGATGCAGCGCAGCTGAGCATGATCTCGGCGTTATCAGTCAGCCAGTGTGCACCACCACAGGAGTTTGGTGCCTTTATTGCTTCTCAGTCTAAGCCTTTAGACTTTTATGGCTCTACGCAGCCTTGTGTGGACTCGGGGGCTTCGTGGAAGGCATCTCAGTACACCGTTAGCTTTTGAGAAGGCATTTCAGTATAATTGCACGGGCATGTACGTGCTAATCTCACTTTGAAGAGGGCAGCTGTTCCTGCATAGTTTGTGACAGATGCTTGTAATCCACCCTGAAAATACTGCCATATATATATATGTAGAATATACAAAGCAGGTTAAATTATTTTTCAATTGACCACATATTTCTTTAGGCAATAGTTGTGCTACGCAAATAATTAGAACTTTATTTCTTATCCAAACCCATGATTTCCATAGCAGAAACGCTAAGAAGATTTCTGACACTTGTCAGGGCCAGCTATGCAAATTTAGTTATGCTGCCATTTTGGGAATGAGAACTGTAAATAATGGCAACCATGGAGAAGATACTTTGTCACTGCAGAGACACTTAAAATGATGAAAGGCATAATATTGCTGCAAGGAAATGTCTGATCTACTGCACGTTTTCTTTGCATTTTTCTCTTTTCGTTAATAAATGTCTTCTGTAGGAACTAAACATTAAGTGCTTAGCCTCTTGTTCAGAACAATGCATATATTCTTTTCTCTTGGTGTTTAAAAACTTTTGGGTAGGGGAATATAACCAAACAAATATGTGCGCTTTCTTTGTACCAGGGTTCAACTCCACCAATGACTGTCTTTAAAGGAAATAAAAGGCCATATCAGAAGGACTGTGTGCTTATTATCAATCATGACACTGGGGAATATGTGCTGGAAAAACTTAGTAGCAGCATTCAAGTCAAGAAAACAAGGTAAAGCTGGGGACAGGGTTGTTGATAGGATTAATTCTTGCTGAAGTTTGTTCTTCAGACTGTTTTTTGAAACGGAACTCTTTCTTTGTTTTGTGGTGATGCTTAATTACTAAGCCTTATAGGCTTTACATGGCCAATTATCATGTCCCAAGTGTGAATCCAAGAGTGAAGAATTTGTAAATTCTCCACTGCTGAAATGACATAATTATAGTTTGTGATGAAACACCTCTGATGATTTGAGGCTTTAGAAGCTGGCTGAAGCATGGGATGTGTTTCAGGAATCTCTGGTTAGCAGAAAAAGACCGTGAAAATATTAGACTGTCAGAAGGATCGTTGGACTTTCTAGGTTTGTTCCTTACAGATTCCTGTGGGAGTCGTGATGTTTTAATAACATAGTCTTAGGGAACAAGAAACACTCATTCCTGTATTGGATTAGTGATACATGAAGTGGAACACAAGTACAAAGCCTCCAGCTGGTGAAGGGGGTGGGGGCAACTGTAGAAAAAATGGTTATGAGGTTTTTGCCTAGAAAAATTGCTGAAGCCAGAAGTACTTTCCAACCCAATATTCTTAATTTGCTGCACAAATGCTACCAAGTATGTAGTTGGAACATTTTTTAGCAATCTTACTGCTCAGCAAGTACCTGAAGTCTCTGGATTGTGTTCTTTCAGCATCACTGGACCACAGGTTATTTGAGATCTGAAGAGAAAGCGGTTATTCAAATGTCTCATGAAGAAGAAACTCTTTACAAGTTTGACTTAAAAAAACCACATTATTGCAGTGTAGAACTCTTAGCTGCTAAAACTACTAGAAATATGGGCTGCAGCGCATCAGTAGCTGGCTGGATGTTTGCCAAGAACACCTTGAGTTCAAGGTAAATGGACTGTAACACTACTCTGAATCACTGATGTGAAAACTCATCCATGTGGCATTCATCTTGTCCAGTGGACATGAGCATATCATAGATGAGACTTGAATTCCCAATTGAAGTTCTGCTGAACTTTATCCAGGTGAAGTTGAAGTCAGAGGAAGCAAGTAAGTGCAGGACAGCCTGAGTTTAGTCAGGTGTTTGGATACACTGAGTTTCGGCTCTGATGTGGTGAGAAATATTTCCATTTTTCTCAAGCAGAGGCAGGGTAGTAAGAAATTGGGGATCCCTGTTTGGAGGACTAGTGCTTTGCAAAGTCATTCATTTTCTAGATCAGCAGTGCCTTTTTTTTCCCTGGCTACTGTGATCTTTAATGACCTGTTGTCACTCTGTGGGAATGGGATTTTAGAATTAACACCTTGATGACATTCACAGGGGAGTAAGTGAACTTACTCTATGTAAAACCTTCTGTAGTTCCAAGAGCGTAATTACTACCAGAAACAGCCTTTGGCTTATATGTTTCACTTGATACAGTGAATATATCCCCAAATCCTCACTTCTGTTGTAGATAGACTGTGTAAACTGCATTACTGTGGTATCTCTAACAGCTGCATGTCACTGATAAATGAAGGGGTGGTTCTCTGCGAGGCTGAATGTAGAGTTCAGTGAGGCACAGAAATACCCGTGTACAGGCTCAGTGTACTAGCTCAGGTACCACAAGTGGTTTAGGTGAAGTCCCGGGAAGTTTGACAAGGGCTGGTTTAACTTCTCTCTCAGTGGGATTAGTTTACAGACACAAACTGTAACACTGCTAAGTTAGGACCCTCCTTGAACGGAAACTGAGCTCTTAATATCCACATAGGTTGCTTCTGTGCTATGCTACGTAAAGCCATACCCCCCAAGGGATTTGGTGTTATGTGATTAATACCCTGCACCCTTTAACCTTATTATGGTGTACTGTAAAGGAACATGGTTTGGTTTTGTAGTTGTTGTTTGGGGTTTTTTTCTGCCAGGGTTATTGACTATCCTACAGTCTCAATCACGTAATTGATTCAGTAAAAGGAAGAAATACCTGGCTTGAGTTGAACAGCTAGGCATACTGTTATTCTGGAGACTTATTTTCCACTAAGGAAGCAGCTTAAACTGTTTTTAAGGACTAACAGCAAACGAATGAAAAACAGGAATTAAATGCTGGCATGCAGTATTTAGCAGTAAGAATGATTAGTCTTGGCAGGTTGACCTCTAAGAGAGTTCAGGTTGAGATGATTTAATTGCAAGTGAGAAAATTGATTCTTTTGCAGTGATTGTTTTAAGCAGGATTTTGTTATGAGTGGATTTGTAGTTACTTTAAATTGCTATTCTTGATGTTTCTTTTTTAAAAATACAAATATTAATCACTAAATTAAAGCCTTCATTGTTTTTCAAGTAGAGAATTTGGCATCACTAAACCACATCTGGATTTGAAAATAGATTTTGTAAAGGTTTTGCAGTGTAGTTGTATATGTTTCTTTGTTATTGAAAGCAAGCGTTACGTACAGAAAGCTGTACTTCACTTTTATCATCATAAAACAAAGTAGAGATCTGTACAAAAGGAAGTCACCGATGATGCTTTAGTACAGGGATATTGAAAAAGCTGACCGTGATTACACAGTATCGCTGAATGTCTCTGGTTGTTTTTTCAGAGCAGAGGGCAGCAGTAAGATCCAAGCCCGAATAGAGCAACAGTCTGCCCGAGCATCTCAGCCTCCTTCACAGTTCAGAGCCCCAACCAAGCCAGCAGCTGGACCTAAAACTTCTCCTTTGAAGGATAATCCTTCACCTGAGCCTCAGCTGGATGACATTAAAAGAGGTAAAGAAGGGTTTGTAGTTTCCTGAGTTTTGGTTGGTTCTGTCTTTCTTCATACTAATAAAAACTATGACTTTGCAATTTCTAAAAACATTCAGGAATTAAAAGATGGTACTTGACAGCTATTTTGTCATCTTTATATCTTGTTTTAAGGCATCTTAGTGAATTATTTATTCTCCTTTGCTAGAATAGATATTTATACTGCACTCTTCTCCGGCATGAGAGAACTTCCTCTTTCTGGATAATTTTCTGTCTTCCAAATTATTTCTCTGTTCTGAAAACAAGAAAAAAAATAAGCCTGAATTCAGAAACCCATAGCTGAATGCTGTACAAATTGCATGGGTGTCTTAGGCAACAACAATAACAAAAGCTAATAATGGTCCAAGATCTAGTTAGGCAATCAAGTTACTTGGACAAAAGTTATTCCAGCACTGAATAAGGTTGGAATTTGTCGGTGTGATTGAAGTGGTAGGTGGCTGTGTTCCCAGCACAAGACAAGCTTGCACCGTGCCAAACAGTGCTAGTCGGGGAGGAATGAGAGAGAGAATAACCCTGCAGCTTCCCCTTTCCCACAACCACTCCATTGCAGCTTTGATCACATCTGCCGTATCGTTGCTAAACTTACGTTAAAGTATCTTGAAGGGTTGATTGGCTCAACTCACTCTTCTGCTGCAGCAAGGCTTTGTCTCAGTGTTTCTCTGTGGGCAGGATGCACTTTCTTTGCCCATGCCTTTCTTTTTTACTGGTGTGATATCTGTTTTTGCTGTGGATAATACAGTTGGAACGAGGAAGACTTAACATTTAAATTTTTATTTGGTTTTCTTGTGTTTCTTCTCTGGCACCGGATGCGTTTATTTTATTTTAAGCCTGTAAGCTTGTTCTTTCTGTCTGTTTTTTTTTTCTGGGTTTCGTTTTCTTTCTCTTTTTTTATTCTGTCCCGTTCTAGCTATTTTTGTCTGTTGACTTAGCGTATGTTAATTGCCCAGATAATGTTAATTACTCAGGGTATTTTCTCAATTTATGGTAATCACTAGGTGACATTTTTACTGCTAAGCTATCTGTGTGTTTGCATAGGTGCTGACTGGTCTGGCTCTTCTGCAGCAGTAGTATTTTGAATACCTGGATGCTGGTCAGCAGACAGAATCAACGTCTGAGAGTTTCTGTTAGCTACAGTTCCCTTAGCTGCATTGTCATTTTTATTTTCTGTAATAGGTAAGGAGAAAGATAACACATGATATATCATTTTTTTTAATTGAATCGGTAGTGGATTTTAAATGTCTTTTCTTGTAGAGTATAGTAAGTCCCTTAACCTTCAGGGCACTCTTGTGCATACATGCAGCAATCTGTAAAGGTCATGTTATAATAAAATAATTATACTTATCTGGGGTGAAATCTGTTCTACAAGACCATTTTCTAGTGGTCTAAAGTATAAGTCACGTTTTTCAGAACTGTCCTAGTATTTTTTTTGCCACCTGTTCATCTTTTACTGTAAAGTACCTCTAAATAAATAACCTGTAGAACTTTGTTTCTAAAATCAAGCAGATTGTACTAAAAAAAGGAGTTCAAGTTGGTGTTTTATAGGGAGACTTGTTCAAGGCCCAAAAAGAGCCAAATGCCTGGGCAAGGGTATTTTTTGCTTACAGTGTATAACTTTTTCCGACATCGAGGATCTAGAGCATCAGCGTTACTAAACCATTTATATCATAAGAATCCACTTGAGTAAGGTAGAACTAAAATGGCACCATTCTACAATGAAAGTAGTTATTGAAACTTACTTGTAAAAGCTGTAAGTATTGCTGTATTCCCTTAGAGTGTCTTTTTATGAACACAGACTTGTAAGTCCTGAAGAGGCTGTGTTCTTTCCGTTGAAGTAGTAGCTTTCCTTTTGGTTGAAGTGCCTTCTCCGTGCGAAAGATAGATAAACATAAAGCTGAAATTCTGTGGTTTTTCTTTAATGAACACAGCACAGAACTTAAAATCCCCAAAGGAGGTGCTTGAAAGGATCTCTGGCACTATGACACTCTTTTGCTTCCAGTGTGCCCTACTTAAGGGTGTGGCAACACATACAGCCTTAATGTCTCTGATGTTTAACTGTAGTTGTAAGGTAACCTCAGTGCATGTTTCTGCTTTCCCCTGGTACCCCCAGCTGTGCATTTCCATGGCTGCACTTACAGATGAGCTGGAAAATGACCTTTCAGGTAGGTCAGTTCTCTGTCCCATTACACAGCTGTCCAAACAACAGTGTCTGAGGACAGAGTCAGAGCATACGGGAGTTGAACCACTCCTTTCCTTCGCTCCTCTGGGAGGCTGTGTGTAGGGTTTTGCACCAGAGGAATCTTTTCCCCAAGGGCTTTTATGTTGTCCTCCTGCCTGAAGGGAGTACAGGAGGGGGTAAGAGCTTGTTCTTTTGAGTGCTCAGCTGCATCTGATGTTTCGTTAAGTAGCGGACATTTACACGCATTTTCGACATTATAGCCTTTTATGTGCGTGGAGTAATTGCTGTTTATCAGACATATTTGACCACAACAGAAATGTTTTCAGTAACATTGACATAATTACAGCATGCAACATATTGACAGATGTCAATAACATTGACATAATTGCAACATTTGAGAAAAGGCCCGCAGAAACATATGTACGGTTTGGAGACTCTAAACTCAGTGCTTAAAAATGTGAGGAGATCTTATTTACTTAAAATGCAGCTGTAGTGCTTGAGGATTATGCCATAGCACTGTTTGTCTCTCGAGAACACGTCAACGAAATTTTTTGCACTTCAGTATAAAATACTGCCTCTTTTACGTGCCATCTCCGCATGCTCAAAGTGCCAGTATCAGGTTGATTTCTCTCCACCAGTAAATAAGCCATTTTGTTTTCTTTAAAGAAATTCTACAGCTGTAACATGAAATTTGTTGCTTAGTTAAGGTTCCCACAGCAATGTCAGCCTTTTCAGATGATGTAGACTCAATTAAGGCAAGTGTTCAGAACTGTACTGTATGGAAAGCTTTTTTAAAAGTAACTGTTGCACATCCTGACTCATCTTTTAAAACTCAAAGACACATCAATATGAGGTTTTTGATCTTCTGACACAAAAACATCTAGGAAAGGTCAGACACTGTTGTTGTTCAGATTAGAATATATGTACAGATATACACACACAACTATTTTAATTGGAGGCACTGCAAGGAAATGTTTAGCCACGGCTTCAGTACCTGTAACTGCACTAAGCCTAGCAGTCCAATGGCAAAATGCAAAATTGGACAATTCTAAAGCAGGTATGATTTTCCTACAAGGCCTTCTTGTCATCATTGGCTTTGCCACTGTCTTTGACCGTGTGACACAAGACTATTTTGAACAGACTTCCTTAGTGGTCCTGCTGGAGTTCTGCCTGACAGGTTTCTGGTGGTTCATCAGCCACCATAATATTAGTGCAAACAATTGCTATTTTCTCGTCTGTGCAGATGAGGTGTTTAGAATTCTGGACTCGAGGAATTAAGAGACAGCCCCATCTTTGGGGGAAGCTATCAGCCTGTGAGGCAAAAGTTCACTAGAAGATGGACTCTGACCAAGTTTCCACCAGTCATCACTGTCACCGATAACAACCTTAACTTCCCAGCCCTTAAAGCCAGTGATACTGGTGCTGGTTTGCTTTTTCTTGCCTGTATTCAGTGTACTGGACCTTACCACTTCTTCCAAGGCATTCTACTGTTCCCTCCTCATAACCAAACGTCTTTTATGGGCTCTTAGTTTTCTGCTTCCTCAGGAGAAAACCCCCACTTTTCATTCTGACATTAATCTGTAATTCTGTTTAAAATTGACCTGGCTGATTTTCTCTCCCGTTGGTCAGCATCACTTCCTTCAGTTATCTCTTTGTCTGCTGTATTCAAGAGTTCAAACTTCTTGCTTAGGTTATTTTTTTTTCCTAGTTCCATGGATTGGACTTTTGTTTCACCTTTTCCCCTCTCACCACCAATGCCTTAGATCTCTTCACCTTCTTCACATTATTTTACATGCTGCTTTCTGGACTCTTTAGTTCTTAGCCTGTGTGTCAGCACTGCTCCTTTTCAGCCACAGACTCTAGCTGTGTAAGCATAGATATGTTGGTGTTAGGCACCTGTCTTGTGTTAGACTTGTTTATTGTATCTTTTTGCAGCACGGACTGTTACAGGGAATTGTGCTTGCTGCAATGCAGGATATTCTAACAATGTGTTATTATCATCACTCTAATTTGCAACTAACTCCATCAATAGAAGCATGTGGAAATTTTACGTCGTTAAGCTGTGGAAAAAAAGTTTAAACCTGAGCATTTTAAAGTGAAAGAACCCTTATTGTTTATCTTTCCTATAGCTTTCCCCTATTAATTTCTTAGACTTGAATACAAGGAACATTTACAATTTGAAATTCTCAATATGGATAGGCTGAGAACAGTGACTTAAAAGTGCTGCTTTGTCTTTGTATCAGACTCCAGGCCTGAAATGGATTTTTAAAGCCTGCAAGACCATGTTGGGAGGGAATAAGGGAGAAAGACATTATAGTACAAAGTAGTATCTTCTATTGGCCTAATCATATATTCTTCCTCCCTCTTCCAGTGGTCTCGTATGCTGTGTCTTTGGGATGAAAGAGTAGGTTTTATCTGGCATACTAATAAAGTACAGAGAGCACAGATGGTCTAGGCAGGGATCTAGATTTAGGAAGTAAGTTGGAGGAACAACACCGCTATCCTTAAATGCCCAGCTGTAGTGTAACTGTAGCACTTGAAATTGAGAACTTTGAAGCTGAAAAATAGTGGTTTTAAAACTGGCAAAAGAAAACATAATTTCTGAAACTAATACATGCTGAGCTAGAGGAATTCTCTCCAGTAAATATTGTGGAGGCTGAAAACTTAGCTGTTATTCTATAATGTTAGACAACCCAAGGATTTTACTAAAAAAGGGAAGACTTCCAGTTGCTCAGACTTACTCCTGCAGGGGATGAAGATAAGAAATATTTAAATTGTGCCTTTTTTACATAAAGGAAATAGTAATTGTAGATGATCTGTCTGTGCCATACACAAGAAAGGTGTCATGATCTGCGTAGCTGGGGTTCGTCTCACTCTGACACACATCTTACGTAAGGTGAATTACTCCTGGCATGACTTTGCCATTTGTCAGGTAGAGGTGCTAATACCTCATCTCTCCCTTCCTTCATTCTTGTCCCTTTAGTCTGTGACTCCTCCAGGGCAAGCATGGAGTTCTCACTTTGTGGGTATAGAACTGCTAGCACAAGAAAAGCCTACATTTTGAGGGTTTTGAATCCTGTGCTTAAAATATGTGTGAATGTTGCTCTCATGGAAACCTGTCTAAGTGAACTGAGTCATTACATACTCAGCTTTGTGGGTGGATACGAAAGAATTCTCCTCTAATAGTGTTTAGGCCACTTATAATTATGACACATTTAACAATATTGTATGATTTGGGGTGACATACCTTAGTAGCTCTTTAGTAACCAATCATTCAGCCAACACTAGCTGTTGCTGATGAGGCTGTTGCGGTGCTGTCGTGGTATTCCAGTGTTTCTTTGCACTGGAAAGCCTGAAGTGGGGAGTGTCTGACTTGAATAACTTTCCAGTTTCAGAGTAGTTTCCGTATTTTCCTGGCTACTTGTATGCTCTGTAGCATGTTATGGTATTTTTACCACTCCCCAGCATGTGAAAATTCTCAGCTATTCTCACCTGCTCCACTTCAAGATTATTTGATGTCACCCATCTGCTTCTTAAGTTTGTTTAAAATGGGCTCTGGTACTGCACTGGAACAGTTTCACGTATTATCTGAAGCTGAGGAAGTTTCTGTTGTGATCATTTGCCTATGTCCATGTTCCCCACATACCACCACCCCATGTTTTGTATTTTCTAAAAGCCTAAATGTCACTGTCATCTAACAATTTAAATTTAGATTTCCTCAATCAGGAAAGGTACTTACTTTGTATGTAGAGTGTATAGCCTGTCGAAAATAAAGAAGCAGGAAGTGCTTTCAGAAGTGTAAAGTATATAAAGAATAATAGTGGAAGGGAAGGTTTTCTGATACTAACCTATGCTGTCACCTCTTTAACTACAGCAATAAGTAAAAGAGTTTTCAGAATTTTTTGGTTTCCCTTCCTGTGTCTCTCTTTCATGTGAGATATTTTGGTGTGACAAATTATACTTGACAAAACTATTGCATTTTCACATTCTTTTCCAAAATTCCATGGGGCCCCGGTTATGATTTCAACCAGATGAATGTCTTTTTGTTTCAGAGCTGAGAGCAGAGGTTGAAATTATTGAGCAGATGAGCAGCAGCAGTGGGAGCAGCTCATCGGATTCAGAAAGCTCATCTGGGAGTGAAGATGAAAGCTCCAGCAGTGAGGGGGAAGAGGCAGCACATGTTTCCCCTTCCCAACCACCACACCAGCAGTATAACAACAGGAATGCTGTCGCTAACGGCACCAGCAGGCCTCAAGGAAGCAATCAGCTCATGAACACGCTCCGTAAGTAAATGCTTGTGTCTTATCACTGTTGAAAGCTGATTAAGACCACACATTTACTTAGCACGTTAGGCTAACTCCATGAAGTGCCTTTTGCCAAATAGTAGTCCCAGGGAGTTGCATGCAGTACAGTTTCAATACATGGGTAGATTTTGTGAATGGAGGTGTGGAGAGTCTGTGGGCATCAGGGCAATGGCCCCTGTTGGCCCTGGTGAGCCTTGATTCAGGCCTCCAGGTGGAATGAGTGTGTAGAAAAGAACTTACCCGCTGGTGCGGGAGGATCTGGTGCACTGAAGGATGGGAATTACTTTAATGTGAATACATATATTAGATGGAAATAGTCGGGCTGACGTGTCATTTAAAGGTCTGTCAAGAATTGTGAATGGCACAAGGCTGTTGTCTGTTCATAAATTCACAGTCTCTGTGGTCTCTGCTATTGCTTTGTCAGAGAATTTATTGTGTTGGTCTCAGCTGTGTTTTCACAAATACCACATTTTGAAGGGATATTTAAAGTGCTGTGTATTTGGTTAAAATATTGCAGCTACAGGATTTGCAAGGATCAAATCAGTACAAGTTCACTTCACCCTTTAAAAAGTGTAAGAAACATTTTTAGAGCATAGTTCTGTCCCATGAGGATCTCTCTGGGGACATGCTGTACATCTGTGTTGCTCTTTCTGTATGCTAGATCAGGTATATTCGAACTCGGTGGAGTTAAAATATTGCATTTACAGTTATCATAAATTGTTCTTAATTCCTCCTGAGGCATGTTTGTGTACATCTCTTGGCACTAATACATAGGGAACCACTAGAGTTTGAATACAGATGTCTGTAGGGTTTCCAGCTTTGAGAATATATTGTACAGACCACACTGAAAAGGTCTACTGGAAAACTGTAGAGCCCTGTCAGTCTTCCTGCCAATAATGAATGTCTAAGTGAAATCCAAAGTTCAAAAAAGTCATCAGGACTCTGTACATTTCCCTGTGTCTGGTTGTGAGCAACCTCCTTCCTGCTTCTCCTGGGCCATGAAAACAATACTGCACAGGCCACTGAATGATAAGAAGCTTCTGACTGCGGGAGAATCTGGGAACTGGTAGGGTAGCTCCTCTACTCAGGCAGTGGTTTTTGCCTTTGGGTTTAAAATCCTTTTGCTATGGGAAGAATCACAGCTAACCCAAGTTCTTGCCTTGTAAAAGGGTAGAGGAGATGAAGAAATCCAGGGCATAGCTGCTCTGCAGCTGTTTTGGTGCAGGGCCATGGGAGAATGCTGGAAGAGCTAGGTTGAGTTACCAGAACACAAGCATGATTCTTGCCCCTTTCTATCTGCTCCACCTCACCAAATCACAAGTGCTCTGCAAAACAGGATTTGAGAACAGTAGGTTTGATCCATGTCCTGGCCTTTAGTCCAGTCTTTCTTTGCACTTTGGAGGGGAGCCTTAGCAGTCACAGCACATGTCAGCTTAGTTCAGCCAGTAGCCTTGAGCTGTGATGGCTTTAAAATTCCTTCTGGTTTATTGATATGTGGAGGTCTTGTCTTGGCTACCCAAATGGCCTTAAACCAAAAAATCTTTTTTAAAAGGACTGAGAAAGCCAAGGAATTCCCCAGTGCCTTGTCCCAGAGCCACAGACGGGAGCTTGGCTGGGTGGAGGCTGTAGACTCCCTTCCACAGCTGCTAGCATGGAGAGGGCTGTTGTCCCACCAGGGAGCATCTTTGGTGGCTATGGAGCCAAGGACGCTTGGTTTGGCCTGGATCCAACTGTGTATTGGCAGCTCTTGATGTTCTTGGGCATGGAGAGCAGTTCCATTAAATGACAGATGATGTTGGCATTAATTTCATATGTTATTCTTATTTAAATCTTGCAATGTAAATGTCACTGTTCTTTGGTTTGATTGCCATGAAATGTGAATTAACACCTACTCACTTGTTGTGTTTTGTTGTTTTTTGTTTTCCATAGGAAATGACTTGCAGTTGAGTGAGTCTGGGAGTGACAGTGATGACTAGAGGCTGAGCTTTCACTGTTTCTCTTATATATACATGAAGAGCTAATTTACCTTGAAGTGATCCTATTGCTTATGAAGAGGAGCTGGCACAGAGATAGTTCCATGTGTGGAATTTTAATAGAAGAAATGCATAGCCCTACAAAATAGCAGACGTTGAGGGCTGTTTTACTGTGTGAACTAAGTGTATATATTGTGTATATTCTTACGCTGTTAAAGCTTTGAATAGATATGTACAGTGGGTGAGCCAATGTATGTTCCTGTCCACGGTCTGTAAGTTTGATGTGTAACTATGTCAGCTAAAAGTTTCTTGTTCGTAGAAGATGTTCAGTGCATCAGGACTTTGTTGAGGGACTTTTGTATATAGGGTGAGCATGAGCCAACAATGAGTTTAAAATAACATTCAGGATCTTGTGTGTGCACTGAAGAGAGACTGTCGTAAATTAAGTTTCAATACTAAGTTGATTTCTTTGGTTTCGGACTTTTCTAATGCCTTTTTATTGCTATTTATGGTTGATTTAATGGACTGACTTTTAAACAGTTGAAAAATAGGAATCGTAAAACCAGGTTCGTTCCAAACCTTGCTGCACCAGTGCCTTATGAGCAGGTTTTTTAAATAGCGCTTCAATTCCTGCCACCTTCCCTAAGGGAGGAGTACTAAAACCTCCTCCAATTGCTTTTGCAAACAAGAGCTGTATGTCACATGCAGCCTGCTGTACTCTGAGGGCAGTGACTCTAGCAAGATAAAGGATATACATCAGTCGCCTAAACTCATCCACTTAAGAATCAGATCAGCATTTTTGTTTGCAACTGAAGTGTCTCATTTAACTCAGACCTCATTTTACTCATTTAACTCGGACCTAGTCTTCATAAATATTTAGAAGCCCAGCTACCAGTGAAATTGCAAAGTCACAAATACATAATATTTGTATTACTGAAATTTTAAGACCAGAGCCCTCTTTGCAGTTTCCTAGAGAATGCAGAAAGAAGAAACGACTAAACAAGTAGCCATGTGTATTGTGTCTGGCTGAGATGGAGTTCATTTCCCCCACCGTCCAGCCAAGGTCAACCCACCACACCATGAGATAGCAGAAGTCTCTCTCTCCCACCACAGTTGTCCAGGTAGACTTTAGTCCATATTGTTGGTTGGACGAGATCTCTTTGTGCTTGGCAGTAGTTCACAGAACTTGAAATATTTGCCTAGGGTGAAATTCATCCCTGTTTAAGGGAGTTTAAAGGGTGCTTAGTTGGATTATCATTAACTTTTTTTGCTTACATGGGAAATGAGTGCCATAGGCAGCCTCTTATAGCTTGAGCATCAGGGTGACTTTTTAATACCAAATTCAACTGGCATAGGACAAAGTTGCACCATAGTTGTGGTGTAATCCAGGGGAATGGGAAGCCGAATCAGATGCCTCTGCATTCTCATTCCTCAGAGTCTGCTTCACACTGCTCTCATCTTTTAGTTTGTGTTTTAACTCCTGTTTGTTTACTGAGCTCTGTCCTTTTTTTTAATGTGTTGAAGAGCAAGGGGACATTTGAAGGGAGATTTTATTAAATGGTTTATTTTTTTGCATTAGATACATATTTAGGCATATTTTTGCATTATTGTACATACAATTAAAAATACTTGGTTTTTTTAAAGTGTTTTGTGATGTGGGTACATATTTTAATGGACAATTATGAAATACACTTGATGAAAGCCACAATTGCTCTCCCTTTTTTTTTTTTCTTTTCTCTTTTTCCCTGTTCTTCCTCGGACAGTAAAAATGCTTTGTTTGTACCAGTTTGGGATGTTACACTTTGGTGCAAGAGATCTGCATGGTGCGGTTGGTGGTCTAATTAATGTTGATACTGCTCCTGATTCTTCCCCAGCTAAAGGTCTTAATAAGCAGGGAGACATTTCTCTGATGCCATTTCCCCATTACTGGAGCGAATTCCTGAGTTCTGTTGACATTATTTGCGCTCAAATGGAAAAGCGGCAGTGCAGCATTTTCATGACTTACCATTCACTGCCTGCTCATGCACTCTAAAATCCAGGACGTGTCAAAGGAAGTTTATTGATTATGCGTAAATAAAATACACAAAACTTAAGAGGGTAAGATAGCACCGGGCTATATTGATTTGAATTTGCAGTTTAATTATGCTTTAGATCAGCAAATGGGAAAGCTTCATTCAGATAATCAATTTCTGCCATATTGGTATTTGTACTCTAGGTCACATTTCCCTGCTGGCCCTCCCTGAAAGATTACTTTTCCCCTCCCTCTTTGTTGGTAACCACATTAACATATTTTCACACAACTACACCACTTTTGGCCGTCCTTTGCATCCTGCTCAGATACATCATGTCAAGGGTGTTGTTTGTGATCTGTTCAGCTGCCCGTCTCCACACCCAGGTGAGTAACACGGTGGCACACAGCCCGTTCCTGGGCATAAGCCAGCCAGTCCCTACACCTGCGTGACCAGCCCATCCCTTCCTGCCACTGTCCCCAGTGACTCCTTGCATCTCCGGCCTGAGGAGCTCTGTGGGATCACCTTCCCATGGTGCTCATGGGTACCAGGAATGAATTTTGTGAAGGTGAATCGTGGTACTTCAGTAGGCAACATGTGAGATCAGAAAGGGTGGCCACCACCTTTTCTTTAAAGCCACTACCAGCCTGATATTTTGATGGGGGCCCTTGAAATTTTATGTTTCATGTATTAAGAAGTAGTAAACATTGTCTATCTTGTCTATCTATTCCTGTTAGATGGCTGTTCATTTGTTCATAATTTGCAACAAGTTTTATTTCAATGAAAATTGGAATTCAAGCAGTTACTTAGAATTCTTTTAGTTAGTTAGCAATATATTCAACGTGCTGAAGAAATAAGTTGACTAAAAGGTTTTCATTAAACCTGTTAATGAAAATATTCCTTGTGGATTCTAATCCTGCAGCATTTTGGCAGTAGCACCTTACACTAATTTTTCTGCATAAAGCAGGAATGTATTTTATATGCCAGTTAGTTTAAGTGAGAATTAACAATGCATGTGGAATGCAATTACCAGAATGAACCGAAACTAAGGATTTCTTTGCATTCATGGAGAGCTGCCTGCTGGCCATAGCAGGGTGCGTGGGTCAAGGCAGTGTTGGTTTCTGATGGTTCCTTCTGTTCAGTGACTTAATCCATTTTAGTGGTTTGGCTTTCCTTAAACTTCACCAGCAAACATGGCATGCCTGTGACTTCCCATAACTAGAATTGCTTTAGGAGTAATAATCAATAATGAATTAATTTGATTCAGGTAGACTGTTACAATACTCGGTCATCTGCTTGTCCACGTGGGACATCCTAAAATACAATTTCAGCAATGCCCAAGTTCATGTTTCAAATTCTAGTCAGGTGCGGAAATTTCAGCAGCAAGAGTTGACCAGCTGTGCCAGCAGGCATGGTTTGTTTGTGTCACTCCAGCTAAACCACAGGCACGGTCACCTCTGGGCGAAGGGTGTCCCAGTCTCCTGATGGGAGTCACACCTGTGTAAGAGTGGGAGACACTGCCTTTTCTTGTTCCACCAAAGCATCCCCCTCCTCTTGCAAGTCTTGGCTGAACTGATTTTGTGGAGAAGGCAGACTGATGGGAAAAGGTTTTTCTTCAGCATTTCTCAGAATAGCTCCACGTTTGACTGTGGGTAGTACATCTATTTTGAAGATACTGTGCCTAAGTTGATTTGCACAGTTTCCTTTATTATAGACTAGCTATAGGCCTGTTCGTAGATATGTATAGAAATGTTGTGCTGTGCCAAGCTTTATGGTCCTTTTTTTCCTCCTTCAAAGTCCATTTACTTGAGTTATCCAAAAGAAAAAAAAACAGTTCAACAATCCATGCATCCCTTTTTTTTTTTTTTTTTTTTGATTTGGAAACTAAGACAAATGTAGCCTGGAAGTGCGTGTGATGGAGAACACTTATTTTCAGTAATTGCCCGTGCTTCATTATTCAGTGTGCTAGCCGCTGAGTCGGAGACATCCTACAGAAAACACAGCTGCCCAGCAATCGGCATCTTATTGGGATGAAGGATTCTCATAACTGTGGATTCAGCTACTGATGATGAACGACGACATCTCGGATCTATCTGGTTATTTAGAGTTTGTTATACCCACACAAATACATGTACTGTCAAAGGAAAAAGATCATTGCTGATGCTTGCCTTGAAAAACAAAAGCTGCAGTGTTGAGAAGTCTTTGGGACAGATGTGGTCTAGAAGTAGTTGATTGTACACCCAAACACTGTTCTCAGAAGATAAGCTGATTAAGGACCTAATAGTCAGCTGATAACTACCTCTGGTTTATGTGAGAAGGGTGTGTGTATAAATTGAAAAGTATCTGTTGAGCTATTTCTTCCTATTCCCACAGCTTACACTCCCTTCCTTTTGTTTGTAATTCCATTACTTCTAACATAGTTATGCTTTCTGCTGCCAAAGTCCTGCAGGAGTTTACAGGAAAGGGGGTGGGTGTTGAAATGTTACAAATCCATTGGCTGTATTCACCCTTGCTCTAAACTTAATTGTAAACGCCGAAGACATTGTGAATGGACCCATCTTCCTCCCCCTCCTTATCTTTGCCTTTATTACGGCTAAACAGTATTCCTTTGGACAGGAAAAAGAAAGGGCCAGATGACAGAGGGTGAAACACCTCAAGCTGATGTTGAGTCATCATGTTGCATTGATGTCCCTGTGTATGTTGGGAATGTTCTCTCACAGAGCCATGGTCTGAACTAGTCTGACTCGATCTCACAGCATCATAAATTGAGCACAAAATTCGTTGTTACCATTGCCCTGTGACTGGGCAGAATGGGGCAGAGGTTGGAGAAAAAGTCAGCTGAAAACATCTTGGTAAATGGATTTGTGCAACAGTTTTGATGGGATATTTGGCCCTGCTAAGTTTCATTTAGGTGTGTCAGTGAGTTTTTGTGTGCCCCGTGTAGTGGGGCTACCCACATTTCCCTTTTTTGATAGGTGCTGGTGGAAGCAGAGGCTGAAGCAAAGCTGACAGGTTTTTTTCTGCGTGCTACTGGATTCAGTTGAACTGTGTGTTTTTAAAATGGCGCTGACAAGCTAAATGAGACAACTGATGGGATATCTTGGAAAGAATCATATGAATCTGATTTGAAATCCCACTGAATCTGTAGGTTCTGGTACCTCTGAGAGTGATTTTAATTGTCACAAACTTTGGTAAAAGCAGGGCTTTCTGAAGGGCAAAGTGTAAAAATGCACTTAATCCCATCCTGAAGGTTTTGAAATTTTGACCTTTGTTTCTGCCCAGACCAGATATCTTTGTTGTAGGATCTTGTGTGAAAACTGAGGCACACTTGCACAGGGCCAGGTCTGAAGGAAAATGTTCCCTCTGTGTTGCAAGTAAGATGTAATCGTCCACTTCTTTGCAACACCAGTCAGCCCATAAATTCCGCCATCACCCCTCTGTAACTTGGGAGTTGCCTTTTTCCTCCGTAGCTCTGGCACCTCCTTAACATTTTCCTAATGCCAGATGTTATAATCACTAACAAAAATAAACAAGCACCTGCTCGGGAAAACAGCTATCAAATACTTCAGTGAGCAGCATGCGTTTCACTCCAGTGCTTCAAATAAGTCTCAGGATTGTGATGGTCTGCTTGAAACACACAGCCTGTGCTATGAGACCGGGATGCTCATCACATGTAACAAAAATGGCAAAAAACTCTTTTAACGTTTGGGACATGAACCAAAAATTTCAGTTATGCTGGAGCCACAGGCATAACTTTATACCCTGTATGCACTGGGAAGCGGAAGGGGAAGAGATGTTTGTGAGTGAGAGGAGATGACACAGGGCCATTGATGGGACTGAAGTAGGGGGGGGCATGAAGGTAACTCCATCCGGTGACGCCAGTCAAAGGGGCTTGTCAGCTGGGTCACACTGTAGCCGCAGAGCAGTCCAGCAGGACCAACCTGAGAGGTCACCAGTGTGGAGCAGCTTCATATGCCTTGGGAGATGCTGGTGTTTGTCACTCTCTCCTTCATGATGTAAGAAATACTATATTTAGGTATGCAGTTACTGTGTAATTAGGGAAGAGAGAGAGTCACCTGGGTTGGGATGGTGGAGAGCGAGGGCACAAGGGAAATTTAGGGATGGGGACCACTGAGCAGCAAGCTCTCATCCCCAGAAAAGACTTCCAAAACCAGCTCTGTTGTAACCCTGTCTTACTCCAAATTAATTTTTCAGGCTTATGCAAGACACTAAGGTGCTTTACCTCACACATGCAGCCAGATTTTTCTATGTGCTACTGAGACTGGACTCGACATCATAAACAATACGGTGTAAACAAGAAGATAAAGCGTCTGATTAACCATTAGCCGTTCAAGATACCAGGCTTGGTGGTTAATTAATCCAACCAGTGAACTCACCTCCTAAATGCCATCAAGAGATTTTAAGGTGCATTAATGTGCTGCAGCTGTGTCTATGCTAGCAAGTACTAGAGCCCGGGAGCAGATCCATAATGCAGAAGAGTGCTGAGATTGCAGTGTGAGCACTGTCCACCTTTCATCTGAGAGGAATCCACCTCCTGTGCCCTCTTCATGATGCAAAACACAGCAGGGCAAGCAGGGATGATTTTGTAAGTGCTCTCCTGACCCAAACTAACCACTAATGTGTAGGCACCTTTCATGAATTGGCTCCATTCCAGCTTCTCTGAAAAAATACTGGGATAAGAAACACATTAAGAAATATTGCTTAATCCCAGAAGCATATTAGGCTTTATGGAGACATTCTCAGTGTGGAATTAATACATGAATCATACTGAATAATAACACATAATCAAATACCTAAGACAACTGGGTTTTTTTAAATAAAACCTTTTTACACAGCAGAAACTCATATTTTCACAAACTTTAAGGCATGAACGGCATTCCTAATTAATACACACAAGTGTCCATCTAATAAGGTGCTAAGTGACTATGCCAAATAATAAAGAACACTGTCAGCAGCACACAGTCAGGACCAGGCTGCAGACTTTCTCATCCTAATAGCAGCCTCATGCCCATGACATCAGCACAGTGCTTGCCCATGCAGGAACGTACCACTAAAGAATGAAACTGGGAACTAGTCTCATTTCCAGAGAATAGCTTTTAATTGCAGATCAAAGATCAATGCTGTTCGCTTTTAGAAGCTTAGGCTAAACTTGGGAAGGAGGGGAGCTTTCTTTGCCATGGGGTGTTGACCTGGCCAATGTCATTGCTGTCACTGCCTGTGCTTGATTTTTCATTGCTTTTCCCCAATAGCAAGTGACTATATCAGAGTTACGGGATGCTTCCAACATGAGTGTGGACTTACTCACAGAGTAATGGCAACAGGATTTAGGGCAAGGCCAGTATCCTGCTTGGGAAAAGACCCTCAGGGTACAATGTGCCAGATACTGCCCTATCTATGTCAGTTCACACCAGTGCTTGTACCAGTGTCTTATTTTTTTCCAGTAGACAATACAGGCAATTTTCCTCTGCTTCTCCTCTCTTTTAGAAGGAAAGTAAATCACTGCAGTTAAAATCACAAGTCCTAGTAAAAACCTGCTTGTGCCCAGAAAGCTAAGTATCAGAGCTTGCTTGAAGCTTAGGAAGAAGTGGCATCTTTTTCAATAAATTTACATTTCTAAATAGATGGTAAGTGTTGAATCAATTTCCATATGTTTAAAATAGCAGAGCATTAAGAATTCTAGCACTTCAAGCAATCAACTAATTTGGGACCATTATGAGAATATCTTTTATATTAGTGGAGCAATTCATGTGAAAATCAGGGACAGTCTGCAGCTCTGTGTCCCCTCAATATCATAACAGATCACAAAGAGACAAAAAATCCTGTTTCTTCGCCTGATGAGATTACGGTGCCTTACGACATTCAGGTCTTTGCAAAATCACCTTTTAGCCCTTAATAAGTCAATTTATAACATATCCCCCCCCTGCCCCCGGCTTGCCTGGCCACACGATCTGCTCATGGCTACACAGATACAAGATAAATAAGAATGCTGGCAGATACTTCCCAGTGAAAAAGGCAGGAACTGTGATGTACCAACTTCTGTATTCAAAGAAGATGCAAGGGCAGAAGCATTGTAGTGCTCTCCTCCCAGTTTCTTACATCACTGTATCCAGTCTGGGCTCGCTAAGCATCGTCTCTGGCCATGCTGACTGGCTGCTTGCTGACCCTCAGCTGGCCAGCCCTAAATAAAGTTCACAACTCTTCATTCCTACCGTTGTGTCTGTGTCTGAGACGAGACACAGCATTTCTGAAAGGATGCTGAATATTAAATGTGTACGCAGCCTGTGCTTCAGAAAGCTTCAAGGAAAATCATCTTCTTTCAAATCAGATGATGTTGTTTTTACCTGCATGTGGTAGGATGAAGGCTTTGTGCTGGGCTTTGAGGGTGAGAAAAAAGGGAAGATGGAAGACAAGTTTCAGGTAAAGGAATCCACAGTTAATCTGGCCTCTCGTGTCACCCTCGGTTTGCTGAGTCATCTAGTATTTCCATCATATTTCAGTACACTGCTCACAAATGCAATGTGCCATTGCTTTAATAAATGCATAGCACTGTCAAACCAGAGAAGACACTGGGCTGTTCCTGCCCAGGACTGAGCAATGTGGTCTGATATTGATGGTCTGGATATCAAGAGCAATACAGACTTCAAAACTGCCTGCCTGCAGGACCAGGAAGATGATGGGCATCAGTGTATTCTCCCTCTTATTTAACACATGATCTTCCTATTCCTAAAAAGCAGGGACTATGAGGATGACTGATTCAGGGGTTGTTTGATGACTTCTTAAAATTTTTCATATTTCAGACCAGGCAATGCCACCAGGGAAGGCTTCTAATGAGCAAGTGGATTTTGCATAGCCCAGATCTTCATCACTATTTATGTGTTTAATTTCTTACTGCTAAAGAAATAGGATATTAAACCGCTGACTTCAAGAGGAGGATTTGTGGGAGCAGCAGGATCTTCAGTCTATATAGATTTTTAACATTTTAACTTAATTGAGAAACTGTGTTTCTAATTCACTTTCCCTCTACATCTTCTTGGCTTGGATCATTCTTCACAGTTTTCTTGCTCCTTCCTCAACTCCATTTACCATAGAAATGGGGTTAAAAAAAACAAAGAAAGGCAACACAAAGCAAAGAGAACAGCCACAGCTGTGTTCCTCATTAAAGACAAGAAAAACACAGACTGCTGTCTAGAATCTCTGGAAAGCTGAGTATCCTTAGGAGCAGGGAAGTCAGGTGGGGAACAATTCGCAAGATACCGATATGCTGACTCCTGGACTCCAGCCTCGGGGGATGATGTGGTTGTGTGCTCAGGGAGGATGCAGCAGCCGATGGGCAGGTTGGAGATATAGCAGCCAGGAATTTTTTACCTTTTAGTTGCCTCATGGTAGGTACTTGGCAGTTAAAAATGGATCTGTTGGTCCACAGTCACTCAGCTTGAGTCCCTGGGAGAACACACTGCTGCTTTGCTGCAGCAGGACACATTTAATGCTGTTACAGGCTCGCTGGAAATGCATGTAGAGCTGGGAGGGTGCAAGCACCATTGGAAGCCCTGCATAGGCCAGGCTTTTGCAGGCACAACTGCTTCAGCACCTCTCTCAAGCAAGTGCAAGTGTCAAGGCTCTGGACGGGTGAAAAGTGTGTTGTGAATGAGCCAGTACTGATAACAATAAGTAATACTTTCTTTTTAAAGGTCCATGGTTTAAAGAAGGTCTGTGAGGGATTGGCCATGAAGTGATCAATCCCCTTCCCCTATTTTATTCCTCCTAGGATTTCTTGATGCTTGGAGCATCAAGATTGGATTTCTTCTCTTCTGGAGCAAGGTTTCCTTAGGAAGCCAAACTGTGGAAACAGCAGAGAGATGCAAGAGAATAAGCCCACACAGAACAGCAGTTAAGGGTGTATCTCTAATAATTTACTGGAGCTCACCCTTCTGACCTTTCTGTATTTAGATCAGCAGGAAGGGTGCATAATGAGGGCTGCAAGAGGGCAATCGAGTTCTTACAGCTGGTCAGGCGAATTAGTGAGAATTGCTTGGCAGTTCACCAAAAGCAGACCAATGAGGGCTCTTCATAAGGAAAAAAAAAAAAAAAGTGCAAAAAAAAAGAAAAAATCTTGAAGGTGGCCAGTCCATGGGTAGGATTTTTCAGAATTCTAACCTGCTGTAGAGGAGAACAGTGGTTCAGTGTTTCAGAGAGACAACATAGCCACGGGCAAGTTGCCTTTGTCTGACACATTTCAAAAACCCTTCTGCTCCACCACCCTCTGCAGTTTCTTGCTCCCCCCTCTCCTGCATGCCTTTTCCCCATGTCCTTTAGTGTCACTGTGTCCTGGGGAAGTAGGGGAACAGTGAACATCTAGCAAGGTACTCTCCCCTTCCTCACTTTGAGCACAGGGCTGACGAGTTTTCAGCCTTCGAGACCACGCTTATCACTAGGCATTGCAGAGGCAAGAGCTTTTGTAAAGATAGATAACTCCTGGGAGCCAGGTACCTTAAAAACCTTCCCCTCCACACCTCCTCCAATCCATGCAAATGGCAGCAAATTGGTTTATCCACTCAATTCTCATGCTGTCGTTCCCCTTTGACCTGACTATTTAATTTCTGTGAATGTGGAGAACCTGCATGAAACCAGAAGTCACCTGTAAAATGCAGATATTTATATTTTTGTTCCCACTAGCATGGCTGTGGCAGTGCATGTGCTCTCTCTTCCTAATGCTCTCCATACATTCTTCAAATTGAAATGTGTTTTCCAGTAGATGATAGTTACTGGCTAGTGGCATCCCTCTGAAATGATATAGCAACATTTCCCCGCCCTCACTATGGCCTGGATCAGGGCAATGGAAAGCACCAGAGCTGCTGTGTCCCAGGAGGAGATGGAAATGGAAATGCATCCCTGCAGGATAGGAGAAACTACCTTCCCTCTGGTGCAGTTTTCCATCTGCAAGCCACCCTTGCCACAGCAGACAGCTTCTTGACCTCCCCTCTCCTCTCCCAAGACAGTTGCTCCCTTCACATGGCCATGCTTTGGGGCACGAATGCTTATGGGTATTTGGACCAAGTAGGAAGAAAAATGATGTGTGTGATTTCAGTATACAGTATTTCAGAAAAGCTGAGGCATTGCACAGCACTGTTGGCCATCTACCCACCTCCTCAAACGAGCAGCAGGTGCTTCTGATTTTGATTTGAGGAGAGGCATAAGGGTGTCATGAACATTGCATTTGCCTCACGTCCATGTCACCATCCCTCAGCCTCTGACATCAGCGCAATGGCCAGGGCCTCTGAGCCTGGCTTGCTCTGCAAGCAGCACTTCTGCAGGTTGCTTTTTAGCATTGCCAAAATCACCAGCCTTTACCAGGTTGTTTTTATAATTTGCTCTTGAGGTACAGGTGTTGGGGTAAAGAGACTCATCACATGTAAATAAACAAATAATCACATCTTTCTGATTTGAATGGCTGTGCTGTCAGATGTGACAAAGGATTTTGCAGCACATGCTGCAATAAGATATTTTAAATCTCATTCGAAACCTGTCAGCTTCCCTACTCCACAGAAGGGAGATAGCGAACAGCACATGCTTCAAAGAGACGTTTGAAGGACTAAAAAGACATTCACCTTGGCTTTGAAAATGCATATAAATCACAGGTGTTAACACCGAGACCTCGTTTATTTGAAATTGTGTCTGTTTGCAGTGCAGCCCTGACCTCCCCTTGCTGCGATGCGCCAGGGCGCTGTCAGGCAGGAGGACGTGGCTGCCTGGCTGCCCACCTTGGGGAAGTGCAAAGAGACAGTGGGATTGAGGTTGACCTTGGTGGCTGAGCACTGTGGCGCGGGAGATGACTGCCCTGGTGGTAGCATCCGGCCCACTGGTTGCTGGCAAGCAGTCACTGTGACATTTTAGGAGAAAGGGATGTATTTTTTCGTGTCCAATTTTCATGCTAATTACTTAAATACACTTGGAAAAGGAAACACCAAATACCCAACAATGAAAGACTGTTGAAGTCAAAAAGTCCTGCACAGGACTCACAGCCTTGCCAACCCCTGGAGGCCCAACGACCTGCAGTCACGTTTGGGTTTCTGCAGAACCCCCGCCTCCTTAAGGAAATGGAAAGAGGTTTAGGATTTCCTTTCCAGCTGTTCAGGACTCACCGCTCCAGCCCCAGGCTTCCTGCAAAGCCACTGGTCTTTCACGAAGTGCCCTACACAGCGAGGCTTTGCGGGTATTACTGCACTTACCTCCCCAGGCCTGTGCGGTAGGCAGGAGACTGATGTTGCCTCATTTCCCCCCGATGAAGACACATGCAACAGGACCAGGGTAATTACCTACAAAAGCACACCCAGATTCTGGGATTTGAGGCACCTAGACCAGGAGCTTTGGAACATTATCAATTTTTGCAATGCTTTGCACATTCAGAGCACAGCTCCAAGTGTAATGAGGGGTGCTCAGCACTTGCCACTCTAATAGCATCCCAGGAATGAGGGCATTATCCGGAATGTCTGTGCAGAATAGATGAAACATCCTTTGGTGGGAAAACCAGCAGTCATTCACAATCCACATGCAGAAGGAGACTGAGTTACAGTTGCACAAGCACTCATGTTGTTGTTGGCATCTCCTTATACCTCAGTGCTCGGCTGCAATGCCAAGAGAGGGTTTTTCTCTGCGGTATCATTAGTAATAAGTTCCACTGTATCCATGGCCACACCTGGGACAAGCCAGGGGCAGGAGACAATGACCACGGGGCTGAGCACAGCAGCGCGGGTGCTCGGAGCATGCCCTGGGCCAGCCAGAGGCAGTGGGGGTGCGTCCTTGCCGCAGCCTTGCTGGCAGTGAAGTGCTCGTCCTCATTAGCTCTGCGACTTGGAATCATAGAAACTTATTACCACCATGCTCTAACCAACTGAGCTAATCTCAGCGTCATTCGGATTGGAAAACACCTAACAACACCGAGTGACCTCACCGATTACTTTGGAGTGGTCAAATGGTTTATGTACCAACTAATACATACGACTGGAGTGCATGATGTGTGACACAGACCATATTAGCTGGGCATTTGGTACGTGCTGTGGAAATGCAGTTAAACACCACTCAGGAGACGAGCAACAGCCTCTGGGCTGTTAGAGGCTAGTGTTGTCTTTGTCCTTGCAAACTTTTGTGCCCACTGCCATGTATGGGCTCTGTGCCTTCTGTTCCCCTCTACGAATTCCCGAGCTTCCAGCTGAAAATCCAGCCAGGCCTGTGGGGATTTGTTTTCCTTTGTGGCACAGTGGACACCGATGCACATCTAAGGCCCTTTACAAATGTAGACCAGCTCTCGTACCTCCTATGCCTTGCTGCACATATAGATAATCACTTGGGATAAGCTTGCGAGAATAACGTGAACCTCACTGCAAACCCACCAGTCTCCGGTGACAGGATGTGGGGCTGGGAGCAACCTCCGTAAAGCTTTCCAGTGTCACGGGGTGAATCTGTCCACATTTGGACAGCCCAATAGCTCACATTTGGGCGGCTCCCACAAACCCAGCGCAAGGGGTACCCACCCGTGAGTTCAGCACAATGGGTTCTGCCGAGATCCCGGCCCAGTTCTGGGAAGATGGAAGGGAAGCGGGAAGACGAGGCACCGTCTCGCCGACAGCGCCTTCCTGAGTGGGCTTGAAGGCTTATTTTTGTTGGGTTTTTTTCTTTTCCATCCGCCCCCCCCTCCCCCCCCAAGTTGCCAGAAGGCGTCGAGTCAATTGTCTGCAGCGAATTCCAGCGGGACGGGCGCCGGGAGCGGGGCGCGGGT
>VXAY01006949.1:244845-314622 GCA_013399855.1 Oxyruncus cristatus | reverse complement strand
GCCTCCATCCTCCCGGGGTGCCGGGCTGGGGCACGGCGCAGGGACGGGCGGACTGGCAGGACTGTCACGGCAAATGGAGAATGGGCAGGGATAAAATGGAGTCAGGACGACAGGAGGGCCGCGCCCCCCCCGCCGCTCCCCCGGGCCCGCCGGGGCCGGGGTATCCGGGCAGGTGCCGCCGCGGCCGCCGCGCCCCTTCCCCGCCCGCCCGTCGCCGATTTCAGCGGCAGGTTCGTGCAGAAAGGGCACCGGCACCACAACACCGGACTTTGGGAAGGGTGTCGGGGGGTGCTTTTCCCCATGTCCAGACCCTCCCGGTGGTGATCAAAAGTGCGGGAGGAGTCGCCGAGAAGCGGCACCTCGACACGAGTTTTGTAACCTGCCAAGTGCGAGTTAACTTCAATGAAAGGGGTTTATTTTGCTTTTTTTTTTTTTTTTTACAAAATAGCTCCTAGCACAGACCATTATTGTAGGAATGTTGTAGGTCTTTCCCTTCTCGGAGCAAGTTTTCTCCCTCCACCTGCTTGGCAAATATTCACTAAGTCCCTTTCGAACAGGTAAGTGCAGAGTGAGCCCATTTGACAGACGGGTCCATGGAAACAAAGAACAGTGAAGTGACTTGTCCTGGACCACAGATCCCAGCAAGCAGGATATTTATTTATTTATTGTGTTAGGCAGATGGTCATGCTGAATTATGGAAGCAGTTATCTGGAGTTTCGTTATGCATCTGTCCAGGGATGATACATGGGACCTCCAGTTGTAGCAGTGGAGCATCTCAGGGTGTGGAGTGTCTCAGTCCTCTGTGGGACTAGCCCTGCACATCCATCTTCCTAACACCTATGAGCCTGTCAGACCCCAGTATTCATTCTTCTTTAGAGATACCTGTGCCCAGAAAGGGCCATGCCTGATGGACTCTTAAGCAGGGATAAATCCAGTGCATTACTAGGTTAAAACTTTGATTGGACACTAATGCTATTGGAAATTGCAAAGAAAGCCCATTATTTTTCTTAGACGTGTTTTGTTTCTTTATACGCTGCTCAGTAATAGAGTGAACTCTTTCAAAACAAAGTCTAGTCAACTTTAAAAAAAAATCTTAAGCAATTTCAGACTCGGTACCCATGCTTCCAACACTGACCTTTTTTTTTTTGAGTTTTCAATCTCATTTTCCCCTCTTTTGGCAAATATCTTCATTCCAGGGTTACTGTGGGAAAGATTCCCTGCCCAGAGCCACCAGTAGTAAACGTGAACAGAAGGGCCAACTCCCGTCAAATGCGGAACATAAACAGTGGAAAACTAGAAGCATTTTTTTCTTCTGTCTCTTCCAGCATTATTACTCGAGGCACTTTTTGTAATTATAATACTTTTAAAACAGGCAAATAGGTGTCAGTCTTAATTTTTTTCCTGTTGATGGTGTCTCTTTAATGTGATTAAGACCCACTAATGAGCAGATTCTCCAGCATCCTGTTTTCTGCTCCTAGTGCACTGTGGGCTTAATTTCTAGTCCCAGCTTGGCTATCTTGTTTTTTGCAGTCTTTTTTTTTTAAACTTATGTTCCAGAAGATAACTTTCCTTTCTATATGCAATTACAGGCTAAAGTTTATTTTAAGGAGACTTAATAAAAGCCAAAGGACTGATTGTCATTTGCACTTTAAGCCTTGTTGCATGGCTCCTTTAGCACAATGGAGTGTGAAAGTGAGTAAATATAAACAGAATTCACAGTGACACCCTGTGACTCTTATAAAGGAGCCTTACATTTAATAAGCATCTGTGCCTGGTATTCTTGTACTCTTTTTTTTTATGTCTTCATTTCATAATAATGCGACTTAAAAGTATGTAGGAGGTGCCAGAGAAGTCCATGATAACCCACTTGTAAGGAGGAAATGATGAACCTGATGTACTTAAAAGGGAGGAGGAGAAAAACAGGGAAAGGTTGCCAAGATGCAATCCGGGGGAGAATAATTGGGAATTTTTTATAAAATCAGAGATGCCAGATCACAACAATCAAATATTTTTAATTTGCTGAAAAGTTATCTTTGAGCTAGGTCTTTAACATGCTAGGGATGCAGGAGACCCATGTAGATGCTTATTGGCATTTTCAGTACTACCTGGACACTAAAACTCTCTGAATCAGCATTTTAGATAGCTGAACTATGTATAATTTAGCTCCCGAGGCTTACGGTGTTCTCAAGAAATTAATTGGACTTGTGTAGCCATAATCAAGGAGGGTGAGGGTTGTGATGCTGTTCCTTGTAGTCTGTCATTTGTCGCCATGTTATTTATATACTGGTATTCAAAGTTACCGATAAAATAAATAAAAATATGAGGCCATTTTGATGCAGGATTTCCTGTAAAATATTTTAGAACAGAGCCAGTGAGTCTGAATATTTTCTGCAAATCGAATTATCCCCACACAGAAAAAGTTTTGCTGCCGTGCTCAACAAGTCGGCTGGATAGAAAAAGGTGGTCTAGCAAGTGACTTTGTTGTCCAGCAACACTGAGTCGTCTAGAAGTGTGGGGGAAAGCAAACCCCTCCAGATGCAGCCCAATGAATTGTCTCGGCTATCTGCAGTGTGTATATACTGAGCTAAATAATTCAGCCATGATCCTAGGTCAGCTGAGGTGGAAATTAGTGGCTGTGTGCTTTTGTAGTGACACAAAGCAACTGTGAGCAAAACTGGGCAAGCTTGGAAAACACATACTCAGATGATGAGGTTAATATTTTTTTAATTAAACAGCCACAGCTGGGCACTTGCTTGACAGCAGCCTGCTTCTCCCGCTGCAAAGAGATCCTTAGGCATCAGGTTTTCCAGGAAAAGCATCTCCTTATGTGCAGCCTTAATGACTGCTTTAACTTTCTAAGCGGGAGCTGAATCCTCAAATTACATTTGTTTTTATTTTGAGGTACCAAAATTCCTTTTGCAGATTCCTCAGAAGATGTATGAGTCAGTGCTGAGACAGTTCCTGCACTGCCTTGGTGTGGCAGTGAACCTCCACAGAGAGCTGTAGATGCAGCTGAACCTATAGGCATTATAACCCTGGTATTTATTATGGTTGAGGTTTTTTGGGGGCAAAGACGAAATCAAGCCATTGCCGAAGGAGATGCGTGCACTAGTGGCACGTGAGACCTTTCATAGTGCATTTGTTGCTACAGTCAACATTTTCAATCTTCTGCACGTGGAGAGGTTGTTGGAAGCCTTACTTGCTTATTGCCTTATGATGCTATGCAAAAAAGTCTCCTCAAAAACTCAGTGATCAAGTTACTCCCTTGGGTTTTCCCCTTATGCTAGATCATCTTATTCTGCAATACTGCTGACAAATTCACACTGGAGTCTAAAACAGGGTGCAGCTTGAAAAGAGGTTGTAAAAACATGATGGGACAACATGGGGTTAACTTTCCCTGGGGAATGAAGTAGAAAGGGCAGGACCTGATTTTTATTTATGTAGAAGCTCCTGTGTGTAGCTCTGGTAGTTGAAAGAAGCCACAATTTAAACAAGAATGAGGATCCCAGCAGTCATAATCATTTTATACATATAAACAATTACAACAGGTTTAACACGAGCCAGGAATTGCCAAGCTGCAATATCCAGCTCCGAAGTTTGATGAAAAGATTAGGAATAACTAAAGAGTTACTGCTAACCCCAAATAAGGAGCCAGACCTCCAAAATCTTGAGGCTGTTCTTAAAATGTTCTGATTTGAAAGTGTTCATTTGTTATCTTAAAGAGGGCTCATTTGAGTTCGCTTCATGTACCTTCTGCCTTTTTAGGCCATAGAAATCACAAAGTGCACGCTTTTTTTCTGCCTTTTTTTTTTGTAAACAGAAGCTGAGATTTAGTTGTATATTTATAGGATTGCAAGGCCCATGACTCTAAGATGGCATGAAGTATCATGAGACTCGTGGTATGTGTGTTTGAGAGTTGGCAAGACTGCAAAGAACTTATTTTTATTGCCAGAATGGTTAAGAGATGACTCTGGTTATATGGAAAGAGCAGAACCTACTCAGTAATGCAGAGTTGTTTTCATAACAAAACATTTCACTATGTTTATGCTTGTAAGATGCAACAAGCAGCAAAGAAAATGTAGGTCAAGTGAGGTTCATAGCAAAGCAGCTACAGTTTTTATCTTAAAGGTGCAACTTAGATGATGTTAAGTACTGTTTTCTTTCGTTAAGTGTAAAACTGCATCCCTGGCAGGTATTCACCACTGAAGGGGAAGGCGACATGCAAGCCTTATGTTAGGGATTGAAACATCTGTCGTTTTGAGTCTTTCCCTGAATGTTAGTTAAGCTTCAGAGAGACCCTCCTTTTTTCTTGTTTAAGCATAACCTGCTGTTTATGGCAGAGTAAAAAGCTGCACGGCACTTTGGGGAAAAGAGCTGCTGTGCAAAAAGGGAGGTACAAGAGTCTCAAACCACTTTGGCAGTATCGCGCTTCTCCGTTTAGCTGAGTGCCTAAGACAGTTCCACGCACAAAGTCTTCAAAAAGAAAATCTTGAAGGTTATGCATTAGCTTGTGGTGTGTGCTGCCCTTGTTGTGTGAGCACTCCCACTATCACTTGCCAGCTCCGTTTCAAGCAACATCCTAGCAGCAGAATAAACATCAGTTTTGGGAGAGGCTTCACAGAGTCAGGCTGGGGAAGCAGCATCTCTGAAGCAGGAGCAAGATGAGAGGAAGATCCGAAATGGGTTTAAGTGCGCCTACCTGGGAAGACAAGATCAGGTTGTAAGAGGAGTAAACCTCAAAAGAGGGAGAGAGGCTTGAATTGTCAGGATGTTGTGAGCGCACAAACGTCTCTCCTTGGCTCCATGTCTAGACTGCGGGTGTATTTTACATCTTTTCTTCTGCGTCGTCAAGAGAATTACACATCAAGTTCCACCTCCAGGGTCACATCGCATTTGCACTAACGCCACGAAGAGAAAGAGACGCTTTATCTTCCTGAGGGCTTCATTGCAGTGAGTGATGCAGAAGAAGAGAAAACCCAACATGACTTCCATGTCTGAGCAGGGCTGATGTCAAACAAAGCCAAAAATTTTACCTTCATGGGTAAAATGTGTGTGCGCAAAGTGTGCGCAAAGTGTGTGAAATTGCTGGTGCATTTTCACTTCTGGATCGTGTTAATGAAATGCAGGTTCCTTCTCAGAAGCGTGGCTTCTGAAATAGCCTGCAGCGCCTCTCCCCAGGGCGGGTCTTGAACTGCAGGAGGCTCGGTGTACTTTGGCAGATGTTTACAACATGTGACCTTATAAAATCAGATGGAAAGTTTGCCGTGAATTCCTGTTAATGCCTTTACTTTCTTGTGTTGCTGTTGGCTTTCAGCACGTGTGGAGCGAAAGTGAAGACTGCTTACCTTTTCTGCAGCTCGCACAGGATTACATCTCCTCCTGTGGGAAGAAGACACTCCATGAAATACTGGAAAAAGTCTTCAAATCCTTCAGACTTGTAAGTGCCTTTTTTTTTTTTTCACTTCTAAACATTCACTGTTACCTGTGACTTAATAGAGCAGCACTGGATAGAGCAAGGTGTTTTTTTCTTCTCCAGGGACTTACACCTCCAGTCAGCTGCCTGGGCACGAGTGTGACGCATGAGCTACCATTAGGCCATTGGAAGTTGTTTCTTGGAAGTTAGCTGCCTTTTTATTTCCATCTCTGTGTTTGAGAGGATGAGATTCCCATCCGGGGTGGGAGGCCAACTGGTGCGTCAGCCCGTGGCATTGGGCAGGGACCTGCATCCTGCTGATGCAGCGCTGACTCCGAGGAACGGGACGCGAGTCAGCGCTGCGGGACTTTGTGTCAGAGTTGTTTCCTGGCACTGGAATTAGGGAGTTTTGCAAGGATACAAGTAGCAAGAGTAAACCTCTGGGAAGCTGGAAGTACAGTCTCTCCTCAGAGTGGTTTGTTTTATTTTACGGTTGGCTTTTTTTCCCCCCAAGTGATCCAGGTTTTGCTGTTAGGATGGTTGCCACTTGGTATTTGCAAACGCCAGTTTGGTCACTGCTTGAGAAGAAGTTGGAACAGAAGCTGGGTTTTGTGGGGAGGGGGCATGTGTGTTTCTGTTTTGCTGCTACTCAGCTTTCTCTGTCCTTGTTTAACACTAAGATCTGGGTCAAAGCCTGGATTTCATCAGGGCGAGGTGTCTTAGGTTGGCTGTTCTCCTTCGTTTTTGCCAAATCCTCCCTTTGCACAGCCTCTCCTTTTGAATGTTGTGGGCTGGCTAATGACTTGGTGCAAAGCAGAGCAGAGGTTTGTTGCCAGAGCCATTCTCCCATGATGTCCTTGAGAAAGTTGACCGATGGACATTTTTATGCTCAACTGAAAATGTAGACCTTTTCCCCTCCTGTCTTTTTTTGGCTGACTAATTGAAAAGACTGAAAATGTATCCCAAGTATCTAGTGCAAAAGCCCGGAGCACAGATATGAAAGCACTGGCCCTCCCTGTGTTACACCCTTGGAATGGTTTTCCGCAGACTGCCACAGCTGGTCAACATAAAAGAGCATCGTTTTAAAGAATCCTTTGAGAGGCTGGAAATAAATAGAACAGATGCGCACTTTTCTTAGAAAGGACTGGAAATCTGATCTGTCACTACAGCTGCTTGTAATTGTGAAAACATACAAAAAATATAAATATGTTTCCCAGAACAATATTTGGCTCTTGGATCTTCATAGCTGTTTTGTCCTGCTCAGAGAAACTGTGTCTCTGGTGAGAAACTTCCACTGGTTTAACTAAAGAGGACTTCAGAAAGATTTAATTCAATTGGTACCGATTACTTATTTCATTTAAACCATATTTATTTCAGCATAGTTTAAGTTACCGAGAAATTGACTTCAGTCAAACCAACTTGAGCTACTCTTCAAAATAAAAAGGTTCAAAGCAAGAGGAACCATTATGCTCATGTAGCCTGGGCCCTTCATTAATACATCACATTTCACCCCATGATTCCAACAACCAAGCACATAAATTGTGGTTGAACTGGAATGTGTCTTTTCCAAAGATACCCACTCTTGATGTAAAGTCTTCAGGTGAATTAAAGGATACAACACTGCTGGGCACTTTTTCTTCTCATTATCAGTTATGTTGCTCCGAAAGTCTCTTTTGTTTACAATCTGCATTTTTCTAGTTTGCTTCCTAGCTGTTGAATTTCATTTTGCTTTTGTTTGCTCAAAAATGGTGTCCTCAACTGTCAGAAACCTCTTGCAAACTGTAATCAAGTACCTCTTAATTTTCTCTTGGATGTACCACAAAGAGTACATCTTTGTACTCAGGTTCAGAGAGTATTTCTCTGAATTCTCCTTTGGCCTAGTACTGAGAGGTTCGCATCTGTACAACAAAACCGGGTTTATGATTTGAGGTATGGTTTTGTGTAGATAAGTCTAATAAGGAATGTATTGACATTTTCTCCTTATTGTAATTATTAAAAATAGCACATACTTGGTAGGAAAGATTTTAAAAAATGAGTGGTGTTACCACAGATGTATGGAAACAGTTATTTTGTACCTTCAGGCCTTTTCCAGAACAAAATCACTTTTCTTCAGTATTGGGAAATTATTTCCTTGGCATCACTTCATGCTGTCCCACGTCCTTTTTCTGCTGGACCTCTTTTGCTAATTAAACCACCTTGCTGTCAGCTTTAAGGCAACAGTGCATTTGCAGGGCATTTCTTCTCCACTGTCCCAAGCAAGTCTGCTGTCAGAGACCAGTCTGGCAAACTTCAGTTTGAAAAATGTTAGTTTAGGTAAAATCTGCTGCTGAAGGTCAGACTGGGCTCTTCTGAAGTATCTGGTGGTCCTGGCTATCTGTCTGGGAGTAGGGGGGACTAGGTTTTTGGCATGTGCTTGCTAAGCACCTTTTGAAAGTCTTCTCCATTTCAGTATTCCCAGCAGACATCCAAGATTATTAGACAGTTCTGAAATTCTTTGGTGGCATCCTTTGAAGGGAAATACTTAGAAGAAAACAGTGGGAGTGCATCTGCAGCTTTCCATGCCCTTGTGCACAGCATGAGCATCTGCCCTCCCATAACTGAGGGGTCCCAGACCAATATTTGTCTAGTAACTGAGCTCAGCCCTGCTCCACACATTCACGGCAATAGACCATCTGTGACTCCACAAGCTTACCCTGAGGCTGGGGGGTAGGAAGGGACTGGCTGCTGCTGCACAGGACCCTGTGTTTCAGTGACAGTGAGAGCAGAGATGCCCAGCAGTTGGCATCCCTGTCAATGAGAGGCAGAGGTTTCCCTCTGCTCACTGCTCTTCCCTGGGCACAGAAGGCAATGAGGGTGCTCTGGGGCCGCTCACCATTCCTCACTGCTCTCAGGCATCTCTCCCTAATGTTGCAGTGCCAGAGCAAGATATTTCATTAGACAAGGCTTTAAAAAGGTGTTGGTTAACCTGCAACAGCTAAACCACACCTCTAAATCCTGCTGTAGGCAAGGTGAAACTCTTTCTTTACTGAAGGTTGGGGGGGCATGTTGTGTTTGCCCATTAATGCTTTCCTGGGTCATTTACCACAAAACTCTGATTTGCTGCCTTATCCACTTACTCAGGGAGCATCCAAAAGTGCCAGACACCATGCAGGTACATGGTATCAGTCAACAGCACTGGGCTCAAATACTGTTATTTGCCTCAGAGCATCCCAGTCCTCCAATACCCTTGTCTCTCTGGCGTCAGAGGTGCCACGCTTATGTGCCAGAGGTGCCCATGCTGGTGCTTGTAAGCATATCTGCCTGGAGACTAAGCCCTTTCTGAAAGGATTCAACAGAGCCGTGTTTTCTCTAGTGTAGCATCACGTGGACCACTAAAGCTCAGTCTTGTACTTGGTTAATTTATCGGTCTGCCTGTGCATCAGCTTTTTGGTAGGAGGCAATGTCACTCTGATTCTGTGACTTAATAACTATTAGGTTATTTGTATAAAATCAGGGTACTTGGGAAGAGTTAAGAAAGACAAATACAAGAAATGCCTGAGGGACTTCACAAAAACTGGCAACGTTTGCAGAGAACCAAGGCATGAGTTGCACAATTCAGCAGCAAATTCCGTGCGTCGCACACTACACTCCTCTTCAGCCTAAAAAAGGCCTACATCTGAACTAGGGAGTCTGCAGTGTAAATTTATTTACATATTTTACATATTACACATTTATCCCATATTCACTGAATTCATACATATCCTGGTGACCTCTCCTTTACCTCCAGATGGGTAGTTTGGCCAGCAGGAATAAATAGATGTAGTTCAGGCAGTGCTGCCACTGGTTGTTATCTTCTCTCCCTGCTTTCCTCCCTCCCTCCTCACCATGCTCCTGTCTTCCTCCTCCCCATGGGTCTCCACCTGGCAGTTGTGTTCCCCTTGGCTCTTTGACTGATGCATCAGCTCTCTCTTTCTACACCCCTTTCCTCTTTTACCTCTTTTCTCCTTATTTTTGCTCTCCAATTAAGTCCTTTCAAGTCTACCACATAGCTGATAATGTAATATATGAAGCAGATACGGACTAGAAGCAGAAACTAGTGTGTTTGAAAGAAGACAAGGTGGGAGTTAGTCTAGGGTCAGCTCATGCCATCTTCATAATCTTATTTTGTCCTTATCTTTTGTGCACCCTCCTTCCATTTTGACCCAATGTTTGTAGAGCTCCCTGCACTTTGGACCCTGATCATCCCTCCTTGGCGTCAAGGTGTGGGCTGATTTGCCACTGCAGTCTAGAGAGCAGTAAGGGGTTAACAGCAGTGAGGGACCATAGTGTCTCATAGACAGGATTTGACCTCTAAAAGCGAGATCTGCATGGTCAAGGTCCTTGGTGCCTTGGAAGGTCATAAAGTGTCTGTGAGAGAATAAAACTGCATCTCCCTTGGAGGAACCTCCCATCCTGTCCCACCCCATCCCATCCCCCCCCACCCCACCCCACCTCATCCCATCCCCACCCTTCCTCCATAAAACCACGAACATCTGCAGCATCTGTCTTATTTGTGCTGCTTCAGGGAAAGAAGAGCCAGGTTTCCCAAGGACGAAGAGAGAGGGGATGTGAAAAGAAGGATGTGTTTCCCATGCTTTGAGATTGTTATAAGTCTTTGCGGTTCTTGTGGTGTATGTTGTGTTTTCCTTGCTAATTTTTGCATGGGAAAGGCTTACAGTATCCCATAAAATGAAAACTCATGTGCCTCATTTCCTTGCAAATCAAGGAGGAATTATAACCAGAGCTGGGAAAAAAAAAAAATGGGGTCAAAACTCTTTCTGCCACGTGATATAAACAGAGGAGTACAACACTCACATGTAATTTGAATCCACCGGATCAGTTTAGCAAAAATAATACCGGTGTACGAGAAAGTCTAGAGAGTCCTTGCTTTTGCCTTTTGAAAACTGAGTATTTTAATTTTAGCTTCAACACAAAACAAAGCCCCCGCATTCCGCAAACGAACCAAGCAGTTTCACGTTCAGTTAAGCATTTGACTTGAAAAATATGTACGCATAGGAATTTACTTTGTTCTGCTCCGAAGACAAGAACATTTTCCAGTTGGGGTCTCTCCATAAGTATTTTTAAAGTACGAAGGAGGGGATTTAGTCAGAAGATTCTCCTTCCATTTCCCTGCTGAAGAAGCCCTGCAACTACAGAACTGATTGTCTCCCAGTGACAGTGAGGAATACAAGCTTCGTTGCATCCAGAAGCTAATTCTGTGCGTTGTATTTGTGTCCACTGAATAGTCTTGAATGTCGATCACAGACTAAACTAGTTTAGGTCCCTGAAAATCTGCCTTGTCTCAGCCTTCTCATTTTCATGCTCTCACTAGCGAGTGTCACCTTCCTCCCGATTTTTCTGGGCTTTGCCTCTTTAAAGAGCTAACAGCTGCATCACTCTCCAAACAGGGTGTTGCATGCATCTGCGCTGCTCTTCCAGCCCTTGCAAACTAAATACAAGGTATTCCCAGTCATGCCTGGCATATGATTTTGCTTTGTGGCTATTAATAGCTGTTAGTGTAGGATTCTAATACGAGATTTCCACAACAGATGCGTTATTTCGACTATTATTTGGTTTATCTGTCTTCCTGACTTCTGTTGGCTTGGCAACCTTTTGGAGGAGAGGAGAAAAGTTCAAACATGGCTGTTTGCTCCTTTTCCTTTAGTGAAAAAGGGATGTTGCAGTGATCGGAGCCATGAGGTGGAGGCATCCAAACATTGTTCAAAGAAGATGGACTAACAGTTCCTTACAAGCTAATTTGCAGAAGTTTAAAGGGGCTTGGACAGTTTTGAGTGGAATAAACAGTACTTCTCACTACAAGGGCTTCACCCAGCATACCAGGCTTTGTCTGGTGTATTGGAGTGAAGGGTTCAAGAGAAGCATTTAACACATTGGGTTCTTAAGGTTTTTAGGGAGTCCTTTCCTACTCCATACTAGGAGGTTCTGCATGAGGATGCTTTCTTCTTTGGCTTTTATAGGGTTGCCAAAAAACAATCTTAAACGAAGGTAACTACTGCTACAGTATTATCATGGTTCTTTCTGAAGTTAAACCACTGCCAAGTCTTAAACACTTGACAATTCATAATCCGACCTCAGGGAAGAATGTGAAGCTTTTTGCAAGTGCTTTGTTTTGGTTTTATTTATCTTCCGGTCTCTGAGCACTTAATTTGGTGTGAGGATGCATTTTCAACTCTTTCTCTATCCCAGGAGAGAGAGAAAGAGAGCCTAGATCATTATGCAATACTGTTATTCCAGGGTTTAAGGTTTTCAAGAAGTAGCACGTAGGATTTGTGTGAAGATTTGCAGCAAAGCTGCACAAGTGGGTAATTCACTGTTACACAGTATTTTCTCTTCTTTGTAGTTACTTGGGCTTCCAGATGTTGATGATGATGCATTTGAAGAATATAACGCAGATGTGGAAGAAGAGGAACCAGAAGCCGATCACCAACAGATGGGTGTCAGTCAGCAGTGATTTTCTGAGAAGCTAAAATAATTCGGAAGCCTTTGGTACCAGGTGGGGTCAGGTGGTCCCACGTTAGCCTGTTCGAATTAGCCCATCACAAGGGGATATCTGGCTGCCAAGATAAAAGTTTCACAAAAAATGGCTTAAAAAAAATAGTAATAATAATAATAATAATAATTTGTGATGAGCTTTGCTAAGAAGTGACCTGAATTTTGCTCCTGCTTCAGTGGGTTTTCTATGGAGTTGTCTTGGTAGCATTCTGCCGCAATCAGTCTAGAAGTAGTTTTGTCGCTGACTTGTCTCTTCGATTTGTGCTCGAGAGTAGCATTCGCTGACATGAATGTAGAGTACCAAGAATGTAGGAAACGTGTGGTGAGAGCGCTGAGTCCTCACCGGTGACCTTTCCAAGGAAACCAGCACAGAGAGCAAACACCACCTGTGCTTTTCTGTTTAGTTCAACAGCTATAGTTTTTGAAAAAGTACCAAACTTGGAGAAACCTCTCCTTAAAAACGGTAGTTTAATAGTGGTTGGTGCTGCAGAAGTGCACGTGAAGGCTTACCAAAAATAATGGGATTTGGGGAAGCCAGGGGGTGTCAGACATATTAATGTTGTTTTACTGATACCTGAGTTTACAAGTGCTGAATTAATTACTGGGAGTAAGGAATATCAGCAGCACACATTATAGCCAACCCTGGTTACTCGAACATCATGTGATCCAAAGGCAAGTGCTGCTTTCTTACAAATGAAGTAAAAAATAGCCATCGCCTATCCCACTTCTGCATGACAACCAACTTTAAGCTTTGCTGGTTTTGATACACTGCCAAATTATTACTCAAACCTCATGGCAGCATGAATTAGAATCATAGAATCGTAGAATATACTGAGTTTGAAGGGACCCATCAGAATCATCAAGTCCAACTCCTGGCCCTGCACAGGAGACCCCAACAATCACACTGTGTGCCTGAGAGTGTTGTCCAAATGCTTCTTAAACTCAGACAGGCTTGGTGCTGTGACCACTTCCCTTGGGAGCCTGTTCCAGTGCCCAGCCACCCTCTGCATGAAAAACCTTTTACTGATATGTAGCCTAAAGCTCCCCCAACTCAGCTTCCTGCCATTTCCTCAAGTCCTGTCACTGATCACGAGAGTGAAGAGATCTGTACCTGCCCCTCTGCTTCCCCTCATGAGGATGCTGAAGACTGCAGTGAGGTCTCCCCTCAGTCTCCTCAAGGCTGAACAAACCAAGTGACCTCAGCTGCCCCTCGGCTTCCCCTACAGACCCTGCACCATCCTCGTGGCCCTCCTTTGGACACTCTCTAAGAACCAAATGTCTTTTTTATATTGTGGCACCCAAAACTGCACACAATATTCAANTGGCCCTCCTGGCTGCCAGGGCACTGCTGACTCCTATCCAACTTCCCATCGACCAGGCCCCTCAGGTTCCTTTCCATAGCACTGGTCTCCAGCCTCTCCTTCCCTAATCTATACACACAACCAGGATTGCCCCATCCCAGGAGCAGAATCCACCACCTGCACTTACTAAACTTGGTAGGGTTGGTGAGAGACTGCCCATCTCTCTAATTGTTGAGGTCTCTCTGCAGGGCCTCTCTGTCCTGGAGGGAGTCACTAAATTGCTCCTCCCAGTTTAGTGTTTTTGGCAAAACTTAGTATTCCTTTGAGTCCTGCATCCAAGTTGTTAATGAAGATGCTGAAGAGAACGGGGCTAAGAATGGAGCCCTGTGGAACCCCACTAGTGACTGGATGCCAGCCCAATGTTACCCCATTCGGTATAATTCATCTGCCCAACCTGTGAGCCAGTTGCTCACTTATCACATAACACAGTTATCCAGCTTTGTCCTGGATGTTTTGTCCAGAAGGATACTGAGAGAGTATCAAAAACTTTGCTGAAGTCCAAAAACATGACATCTACTGGCTTTCCTAGATCAGCTAGGTGGCTTACCCTGTCATAGAAGGAAATCAGGTTCCACAAGCAGGACTTTTCCGTCATGAATCTGAGCTGGCTGTGGCTGTGTTGTCCTCCAGGTGTTTTTCAATACCTTCCAGAATAATCTTTTCCATGATTTTACTGGGCACTGAAGTGAGACTGACCAGCCTGTCGTTTCCAGGGTCCTCCTTGAGTGCACCTTAAGTGCAGCTTGAGTGCAGCCTAACACTGAAGCCATAAGGGTATAAACCAGCACCTGCTTCTTAAAATTATGCTGGACCTCTTTCTCTCCCTGGGCCTTTGAGCTGTTGTGGGCATTTACACCTCTTTGAAGGGGAGCTGAAGTACTACTACTTTGGCTGATATAAAATCGAGTGAGTTTTATTTATCAGGGAACTTGCTCCCCAGAAGGGTTTGGCGAGGGTCTTGGTATAAAGGAGAGGAAGACCCTCATGTTTTATACCTGTTTTGCGTAGATTTAAGTGATTTGGATGAGTGCCAGACTGTAAAGATGCAGGGTCTCTTTATTTACTTGCCTTTTGTACTGAAAATATAAGAAGCAAAGGTAATTCTATTGTAATACAGCTGACAAAAAATGTTTCTAAATTCACTCCTTTTTTCCAATTTTTTAAAAATCATTAAGCATAGGTCACACACTTCAAAAGCCCTTTTATACAGAATTAGCTTTATAAAAACCAAGAGTGAGTGAAGAGAAAATGCTTGGACAACTCCTAGAAACAACTCGCATCATTTTGAAAACCCTGTTGTTAACAATGTCTCCTTTTCAATAGACTTTTTAAAGACTCTTTTTCCAAGGCTACTAAGGAGAGCAAATTTTCTTGGTGGTTTGATGATGGTGGCTTCAGAGATGCATAGCACATGATTTTTTCAGTTGGAGGCAAAAACCTTCCATAACTGGGTTGATGTGTGGTACCTGAGTCTGCACAGAAGTGTGTACAACACTGTAAAAGTCAGAGTTTAAGAATATATAAAAAAAAAAAAAAGTGGAAGAAAACCAGAGCTTAATGCAACTTTGTACATTCTTTCAGCATGCAGGCATAAACATGGTAGTTGCAGCACATTTTCTATGGACTAGTGACGTGAGAACTGTGGCAGTTCATTGTATAACACTGTACAGCAGCAATAGGCTTTTTGCTTACTAAAATAAAGTGTAAGACCAGTGGTTTCCATCCCTGCTTTAAGTCCCTAAATTTTTCTTTCCTCTCCAGCTAGGACAGATACCTTAAACAGAGCCTACCTTCAGGAAAACCTTTCTCTTCATAGCATCCAGTCCTTGGGTTGTGGCTCGTACAAGTGGAGGCTGACTTTCCTCTACTCTAGCATAATGCAAGCGAGCAATTTACGGTAGCCCAAGCGGGAGGCAAAGTCCTGCCATCCAGGTTTGCTGGCCACTTGCACCCTTTTGGCTCAGTGGAAGGTGCAGGCACCCACACACACACCTGCACAAGCCGTGGCACGGCTGCATCGTGAGCTGGGCTGCGGGGTCGGTCTGACTGGCATACAACCCTCTGCCTTTTTACAGACAGGCAGTTTTCCAGCTGGATCAGTCCTACCGTCTGGCTAAGTGTGCGGCTGCACAGACGAGTGCCGGCGCAACGGAGGGGAGGGTGCAGGGGTGGCCTGGGGTAGTAGCTGAAGTCCTGCTGCTAAATGCGCCTTGCACAGTGTTAGGGGCCCATGGCGGAGGTGCAGACCAGCCTCAGTGCTGTGAAGGATTGACTCTGCAAGGCTCAGCGGAGAACTGGGCTCTGGCCGGCAGCGGGATAGGCGAGAACTCGGGAAATGAGGAAAGACTGTAAGATCCAGTGCTTGTAACTGCTTACAGGAGGTTGTAATATGTACTGCACTCTGCTACCTTTCCCTGTGTATTGATTGAATTGTTAATGAGGAGTTGAACATTAATATGGTTGGAAGCAAACAACGCTGTAAATTATGTAGATATGTTATTATTTTCTGTATTTGCTAACTCACTTTTTTTTGGAATGCCAAATGCCATTTGGGTGACTTCCACATCAGACTGCAAGTGCTGGACTGCTGGGGGGCCCTTCTGCAGCGCACACCCCTGCAAAACTCCCACTGAAGCCAGCAAGATTTTGTTCAGACGGGACCTGCAGGACCAGGGGATGTGTGAGGCTTGGTCCTGCAGAGAGATGAGCGCTCTCATTCCCTCTCACTTTGCTAGGAGTGGAATGTGTTGAGCCCTGCTGCTGAACTGAAGCATGACCAACCGGCACTGAGAATAAACTGGAATTTTATACATAGAAAATTTAATTTACACGTGTAATAAATGTGAATGAGCATTAATATAGAATGTATTTTATCGAAAAATATTGATTCCTTACTTTGACCAAATACATTTCTGTATTACTGTGTTACTTGTTCCATGCTTGCCAAATGATGCAAGAGATGCAGAACTGGTTTGGTTGTATTACGAAGTGGGTTTATATTTTATTTGTATTTTATTTTTCCCTCCCTCCCACCACATATTGCAGTTAGTAGCCATTCAATAATTAATCAGGGGTAGCATGACCCAGTGGCTAGACTGGTGACTGAGACACAAGGTTTGCCAACATAAATGCTTGCAAACCTGGGAAATGAGTGAAAAGATGTGTATTCGTAGCTCTACCATTGCCTTGTCCTGAGCTTCAAGTGGGTCTCAGTGGCTGGGAATACAAGGCAGGCCTCTAATTGTGCATCCAGGCCTCTAGAAAATTTAGAAGGAGCAGGGTAACTCCTTTGAAAGTCCCACCTTAATCCTTTTGTAAAAGAGACTGTATTATTTACCCAGCAGTGTGTACAGTGCTGTAGATCTGTGGGTGAAAAGAGGCACACATGATCATTGCCTAAACCTCAAAGCTATGAACGGACATAGCAAAGTGTCCCTTTTCCCTCGCCCTTCTCTCGTAGGAATTTCATGCTCTAACTAAATATAAATATACCAGAACAGAGCCTCTTGCAGAACTGGCGCTTCTGAACATGAGTGGCATGAATGCAGTGAGCAGAGTGCTGCTCGGGGGATGAGAAATATATGGGATGCCAGAGGGAAGCACAGATTTCAGAAATGCGACAGCTGGTTTGGGTAGCAGGAGCAGGAGTGAGCAAGGCCCCTTCCAGAGAGATGCTGTGATTTCTGAGACAGCCCAAACCATCCTGCCAAGTGGCTGCTTATTGAACCCATGCAGTTTATGAAAAAGCTCCTCTGGACTTTACTGGGGCCTTGAGCTCAGTCATGTTTTTCTATTAGTGTCCTGCCTGATGAATGCATTCAGATGGTTAAGGGGGGAAGGGATGGAGAAAAAGCAAACTGAAAAGCCTTGTCCTCTTCCTCAACATTATGATACTGTGTGAGTAGGCAGAAGCAGCAGTCAGGGTGCAGGGTGTTTTATTAGTGCCCAGTAACACCTCTTAAAAGGACTTGCTCTGTGCATAGTGCCGTGCCTTTGAAAGGCACGTGCTTGTAAAGATGCCACTTTTGGTGGGAATAGCCAGAGTTAGTTTTCCTGCACCAGTGATGTGCACACCAGCTGCTGCCTCTTGTTGCTGTGTCCCACATAAGCTGTGCTGTGTGAGATGGGACCTGGGGGCAGCGTGGAGAGGTTCCTGCTACAACACAGCTTAGTGGGTCACTGCCCTTTCCCCCTTTACAAGGTGGGACATGAGGCTGTGACAGTAAAAGTGATTACAATAACGTTGTGGACGTTGTTTTGGAAAGGTGCCATTCAGGACGTATTCCCAGCCTCTTTCATCATGTTTCCCGATCTTTCTCTGGGATCCAGGGCGGATGTCCATGGCTGTTTTGCTCAACGTTAGGTTTAGCTGTGGCAGGAGGCGAGGTCACCAGTTCATCCATCCTCACCCAGTGTCCATCCTTAGCCCGTGTCCATACTTCCCTCCTGTTTGTCCTTACCATTCTGTTCTTTTCAGAATTCCTCACTCACAGAAGAGGAGAAGCGTAGGAAGGGGGAGAGAAACACCTCTTACCTCCCACAGCTTGCAGCCAGCTGCATCAGTGAAAGCTGCAATTCAGCACAGTGCGTGTTGCCGAGTCACATTGTTCTTCTCTGCACTGGGGGATGAGGTGACATGGGAGATGTGTTATCCCTCAATGACCCATGAGTGGTCCATGCCAGACAGGGGTTATGCAGAAGGCAGCAGTCTACTGCCAAACCCAGTATCTTCACAGGGAGCGATGTCTAGCCAAATAATCCACTCCCTGAAAATCGTAACCTATTGAGGCTTTCCAGGCTGGGCACCCAGAAAATGAGACTTGTCTGGTTGGATGTCTGTTTCTCCATGCTGGCTGGTTTTGGTCTGGCCACAGGACACTGGAAATAGGGAAACCCCTTTAAGGGGCTCTAGCTGGATGCACCTCTCTCTAAATCACTGAGTGGAGGCAAATGCTTTTTTTTTATCTGTTTAGTTCTGGCAGGACCTCCCCTCCTCCCCAGCAGCCTGTCTCTGCAGCCAGCTGCAGCTGGAAAGGCTTTGTGTGAGAGCCAGGCAAGAGTGACTCAGGGCAGCAGCTCCTAGACCCTGTAACAGGCTGGGCTTGAGGTGGTACTTGCAGAGTCACCAGGGAGCTTGTCTAGTTTAATGAGACAGAAGTGTTTTGCTAAGGAGGATGAGTTGTGAGGAAGACCAAAACTCCTCCCTCTAAGCAACTGTAAATCTGAAATTAAGAGGCTCCAATTGAGAAACTGTGGAGAAAGGAAAAAAACCCCAGCCCTTTATTAAAGGATATATGTGTATTGGCAGAACAACAAAAGAACACAAAACCCCAACCGAACAATAACCCTATACCCAAAAATCCCTTTCAATGAAAAGTGAACAGTTCAGTTTGTGCTTTTTTTGGTGCAATTCTAAACACTGTCGCAGGGGGCGCTGTTGGATCTCCGGAGGTGCAGAGCCTGCAGTGCTCGGGGGTGGCCAACTGGAGGCGCTGTTGGGCTCTGGAGGTCACCACGTGGAGGCCATTGGTGTGCTGGGGGAGCCGAAATGGAGCCCTTCCCTCCCCTAACTGGGAAGGGGAAAAAGAAGAAAGAAGGGTTCTTCCCAAAGGGGACTCACGGTGTCTGCTGCTGACCGTGTGGCTTCCCCTTTCTTCAATGACGTGCACAAAAACTGCTGCCAAAAACACGGGAGCCGGGGGAGGGAAAAACAAAGGTGACTCTCTTTCCAAATAGTTCCGATGAAGTCCAAGCAGGTCAACCTGGGCAGGAAGGGGGGGGAAGGGGTAGAAACAGGGTGCCAGCAAGCCAGGGCCAGAGGGAAAAAAACCAAACCAGCCAGACTGAGAAAAAAACAACCTCCCAACTTTTCCAACGGCGCACCTTCCCTCTGTTCCCGCAACCACGAACTGTTCCCCCCGCCTCCGGGAGAGGGAAAGAAAAACCAAAGAAAAGAATCTCCTTGCCCCTCCCCAGGCTATCAGCCTGGAATGTCAATCTGCTGGCCAGTTCTTTTGTGTGAGTCAAATACCCAAGGCAAGCCCAGCCTGCCCATTCAAACAGCCCTCCCACACAGTGGGGCAGGGGGAAGGGAAAATTCCGGGTTTAGTTTTTTAGAACAAGTGGACCCATGGCAGAGCTGAAGGCTCAGGGATATCACTTTCAAGGCAGATATTAAAATAAAGAGATTCTTTAAATGTGGTACTTACCTGTGATAGGAAAGGCTCTGAGGACAGACCCTGTCACTTTGGGTTTTTATTAGATGCCTGAGGTTTTAGTTGCGTTGTTGGTATCTGATGTCTTTGTCAGGTGTAGAATGGAAACTTCTTCACTTGAACACAATCACCTGTTCAGTGGGCCAGATTATTATTTACATGATCTATATTTCACTTTTTTCTCATTTCTGATAATTTTTTTTAGAGAAAGAAAATCCCTGAAGGCACGTCTGCATTATTGCAAGTGTATTCTACAGAGCCACGTAGCACTGCACTGTCAATACAAGCTTGGACACACACACAAAAAAAATAAACAGATTAACAAAAAGGGCCTTGATTTGTCTGCAGAAAAAAAAAAAAAAAACCTTCTTTGAACTAGTTATTGCTGACTACAGTAAAGCTCACTGGTTTCATGTAAAATACATTGAACTTTGAAATTCCTTTTCTGTACCAACATGCTGCTGCTCATGTAGGCAAAGATCTGTGGTAACGCTGCATGTAAAGGAAGCTTTCATCTGCGGGGGGGTGGTGGTGGAAACATCAGCTCTGGATTTTAGTGAGTGAAATTTTTTTTTTGTTGTCAAGCTTTCCTTTACTAATGTAGGGACCAGTCAGTCTTCAACGCATCAAGCAGAAATCATGTTGTGCCACACCGTGCCAAAGCTGTCTTTGGTGTGGTTTCAACCATTTTTCTGGCTGGAAGATTTGTCTTTGGGACTACAAAGCTGGGAAATGGGTCACTGAAAGTTGCCCTTCTGTTCAGCGCTTTCAGAGGTGTGAGCCTTCAGTGAAGCACCACCTTCCTTCTGGTCCTCCTTCCTCTCCCACCACTGAGGCATCAAATCCAGCAGTGGCATTACACCATGAGCTTGCCATTAAAGAGCTTACCAAACTCTGATGACTGATGGAGTCTTTGGTGGGAGCAAAATCAGCTAACTTTTGAATCTGGGTGGCTAAAACATAGGTACAATGCATGTGGTGAAGGGAGAGACAGACTTGGATTTCCTGCGCACTGCTGGTGTGTGTGGTGGTATAGCACAGTGTTTGCGGGTGTAAGGAGGAGAAAATTGTGTCATTTGAGCTTTGGGCACTGCAAAGTCATCACTGCTGGACCCAGAACCATCAGGTGGTTTGGCACAGTCTGAGGTGGTGGATTTAGAAGCTGGAAATTGGTGTGGTGGATTTAGAAGCTGGAAATTGGTGCTGATATTTGTGTATGAGCCACTATTTCAGACCTCTAAGGTCTTTTTCTATTTTGCACAGATTAGGGAGACATCTGTTCTAATTAAGAGACAAGTAATGATGCTGAAATGAAAATTGGTGATTCTGTTCAAATAATTTGCCTCTTTTCTTTAAACGCTTCACTTTTAATTGCTGCTTAGACATCTTCTCACCCTGATTTAGTTGAAAGAGTGCTGTCGGTTGTTACCTTTTGTCACAAGGCTCTGTGGGCTGACATCTTCCAGCCCATAGAAGAGCAAGTGCTTTACCTTAGCACTTATTTTATATTTTTGGCACTTCCCAGGGCATGAGCACTGAGAGGAGCATGCCAATTACATGCTCCATGGTGTGCCCAGAATCCTTAGTGCTGTCTATAAAGCCATTCCTGTGGTTGGTGAAGTGCCTGCCAGGACTGATTCCCTCATGTTGGTGCATGATCCCGACAACACAAGCCCCACAACCTCTTGAGAGACCTTTGCATATGGTGGAAGCCACTGTGACAATTAGGCAGATACAGCTGCCCTTGTAGAAGCAATGATGGTCCCAAGCACCTCTTCAGCTGCTTGGGGCCTGCTGCCCACTCAGGTCTGCTGGATGGAATTCTTCCTGCATCAGAAGATTGAATAAATTTAAACAGTTTAGACAGCAGCCCTATGCTAACATGGACCTCAGTCCTGGGACAGCCATCTGCCCTGCTGTGGTGGGGAACTGCCCCACAAGGTAGTGGGGCACTTGATCATGTGCACAGCTTTTGCCCAGTCCAAATCTGTCCACATTCCAGCTCTCCAGAGTTACATCACACCTTCCCTAAGTCAAGAAACTGGAATATTCCAGGGCTGTGATAGGCTTTGGTTTTGTACCAAGGAGAACGGATCCATTAGAGGTACGTAGTTTGTGCTTCCTCAGGAGTCTCCTGCCTGATGGTCTATTCACCACCACGGCTGTCCTCAAACGCTCAGCTGGGAAGTGCAGTTACCCTCCTCGGCAGCACCATGTGCTGTTTTAAGGAGCACGACAGATTTTATGCTTGCTTTCTGCAGGTCTTACGTTTGTTATTCTCTGTGGCAAGGTTCTTGCTTCTGCCACTTCTTTAGTGATGGATGAAATGCCGTAAAAAAGCACATTTGACTTTATTTCCAGTTCCTATGCTTTTCACCAAAGTGAGTAGTGCTGTAGTTGTAACACCGAGGCAAGATTTGTATGCCTTTTGTTAGACAAACTGATACAGAAAGCCACAAGCTCCCAAGCTCCCAAGTGCATCCCACGCTGAAATAAAAGCAGCAATTATTATGGGGCAGTCTGATAGCAGGTAATATCTCTCCGCAACAGCCTACCCTTGCTTGTACACTTTTCTTGAGGTATTGCTGCCGTAATGGTACGAGGAACAGGCAGTGTTAGAGCCAGGGTTTTATTTACAGCCTCTAGTAGTGCTAAAGGCCCTAGGAGGGGGTTGTGTCAGCTGTGTTATACCCACCACAAGGCTGCTTCAGAGTGCGTGAAGGGCTGTAACATGCCATGAGCTCTGAAGCCTTTATGTTTTTGGGTTTGTAGCAGTCCCCTAGAGGTCAGCAGAGCCTACATTTTGAAGCAACTCTAGCGGATGGTAGCATTGCAGGAATGATAAAAGCAAGTTTGCTGCTGGCCTGAGACCCTGCTTTTGCTCTCTGGCAATATCGTCTCTTGCTGGAGGAGGGATCAGGCTGGGGCAAAAAACCAGTGCATGGGACAAGAAGTCCTGCTTTGGAGACAGGCAGATGGGTTGAGAACTTGCCTTGGAGAAAGACCATAGGGAGGAGAGAGAGAAGCAGCCTGAAGGTGGGTTCTAGCATTGCCAAAGCTGCACAGGGCAGTGGGAGCTGGTGCCTACACCTCTTCACTACGGTGATACCCATTCTTCCTGGGATTGTGGCTGAACTGTAGAGCACCAGGAGCAATGTCCTGGCAGAGTAAGCTCCACTGCAGCCACACTTTTTGTGTGTGCATCTGTGCTCCAGTGTTGCAGTGGTGTGGCTGCTGGTCACACTGATCTGCTCTCAGCATTCAGCTGTGTCCACAGTGCCACACTGGTCTCGGCCACACTGCAGCCACTGACCAGATGTCACCTCTGCATGGCCAGGTCCTTGCAATCCCAACCTACCTCCCACAGGCACTCACTTTACCTGCAACTCCAGCCCAGGACTAGAGGTGGAGCTGGGTTTTCCCTGTGCTTTTTCAGCTTCTGGGGTTGGAATGGCAATGTAAGGGAGCCAGACTCTGCCACATTCACATGACTTGAGGCTGACAAGCTGGTCGCAGATAGCCACTCCATGTCCAGTCAGCTTTCCACAGTTCCAGGAGAGGGACTGAGTTTTGGCACAAGACACCAGAACAGACATAGGCTAAAGGATGCTGAAGAGATTTTGAGTGGCGAGTCCAACCTGCTTGTGCTAGGGATCCAGGGGCCAGACCCCAAACCAAGACCTTAATGCGTGCTCCCAGCCCCTGGAAACTCTTGGCCTTGCAGCAAGCAGTCTGGTCAGAGGAAAGACCCAAAACCAGCACAGCATTTGCCCGCAGGGCACTGCCAACGTGTGCATCACATTTCTCAGTTATGAAAAAATCAGTTACCTTGAGTGGATGTGAGCTTGCATTCACCCTACACATGGCTTGCCCTCTCCCCACCTGCAGCTGCAGACTAAATAACTGGGAGTGCAGTTAGCAAAATATGCCTCTTTCTCCCCAGTTTTATTCCTGGTCACCATGCCCAGGACTATGGCTGCCCTTTTCCTTATTGTTTAGCTGGATACTCTCCAAGTACAGCTCTCCGTTTTTCTCTGCATCCTTAAGGACCATATGCTCAGCTCCAGCAAAGAACAGAGACTTGCAGGCTCCATTCAGGAGGACATGAAGTGCTGGAAATGCAGCAATTCACACAGAAAATCAGTGCCAGTTTTTATGCCTTCATGCTGTCCCTTTTGGTTAATAAAAGTTTGGAAACTTTTATACTGGCTCTTCTTGAAGGTTTTTTCTTTTTTATTATTCTATTACTCCCTGTTTGCTGTGTTTACTTTTGTTTCTGCAAAACCCTTATCAGGAAAGGTTTTGAACTGCCTGTTAGTCATGTAGCAGCAATGGGGAGTGGCAGCTCTGGGAGCCAAGCATGTGAGTTTGTGCCCGGCTCGGATCTCATGGCAAAGGCTGCTGATGTGTAACCCACAATGTGTTGGTGGCCTTCTTGACTGCCCTGCCGAGGGTGGTCAACCACTGTGCCAGTCACATCTCTGCTCCATGTGCCCCTGGCTATGGAAAGTGAATGTCTTAACCTTGATGAATTCAGTTCTGTTTTTTGAGCCTTCTGAAGTCAGTGTAGCAGACTGCAATAAAATCACTTATGCAAAACCTAAATTACAAAGCACAGAGTGTGGACCCTTTCTCACCACTGAGAAACGTCTGAGCCTGAGGGCAAGACAGTTTTATGGATGCAGCAAGCCATGAGCTGAAGATGTAAAGTGGGATAATGAAATGTTTGCTGAGACTTCTCCAACTGTGCCCCAAGGATTTCCTTCCCACTAGTCCCAAGACATGGGTGTGTGTTTTTCCATCTCTGTAGGATAGCAGGAGGCACCTCTCCGGGAATCACCACAGCAAGGCTCTTGCTAAATTTCTCCAGGTTTTGTCCATGTATTTCCTTTGTTGTGTCATCCAGAAAAAGGGACGGAGGGCGTTACCTGCAGAACCGGTAATGTGATCGCTAACCTGGCTTCATCAGCACTGCCTGAACCCTCCCAAGCAGACATGAGCAGTTAATTAGGTAACTGGCCCATGCAGCATCCCTGGTAAAAGACAGTTTGCAGTGCAGCAGCAGATCAGCAGAAGTGCATACTACCAGCCCCGGGAACGTGCTTTCATCCGTCAGCACACAAAAGAGCTCAAGAGGAAAGCTAGGGATAGACTTGCCATTTCTGGGTTAGAGTCACAGGATCATTAAGGTTGGAAAGGACCTCTGAGTAATCATTGAGTCCAGCCATTAACCTGACACTGCCCGGTCCACCACTAAACAGTCCTCAGAAACACATAAGAAATGGGGGAGGTAGAATCTCAAAACAGAGGTGAGGGGCTGTTTTTGGAGGAAAAAAAAAAATCAAATCATCTCTGTTAATGTGGAAACAGAGCAATGAACACAGTCAGTCCCAGAGGAGCAGTGACATAGACCTCAGGCCAAAAGGCTGCAGGAAGAGCTGAGGAGAAGGCATCTAGGAGATCACAGATCCCACCTCAAAGGTGACTGTGTTTCAGGAGCTGGTGGCTTACTCAAGACAGGGAAAGGGAATGGCAAAGAGGAGATACAAGAGGAATGAGACCAGGAAGAGGGCATCATAGGAAGAAACTGGTGGAGAAGAGGATTAGTTTGGTCTGAGGTGGGACTGAAGAAGGCCTTGTGACAGATGAGCGCAGCCAAGCTCAGCCAGAGCCAGTAACTGAAATGGACACGGAGACGTAGCAGCATCTGATGGAAGAACACTCCGGCAAACATGGCTGTAGCAAGAGCCTTTGAGCAGCAACCACTGCAGCTCTTCTTCCTCCTCACCAGCCCCCCAGGAGGGTCCTGCACCATTTCTTACTTGTTTCTGAAGATTGTTTAGTGGTGGACCTGGCAGTATCTTACTCTGGATTCCAGGACCTGCAGCCCATCTGTGGCCCCCTTCCCTGTCACTCAGTTTCTTCAAAAAGAGCAAAAAGAGCATTGTCAGGACCCCAAATCCTTTTGACTAAGCACCAGCTGCTGCCACACCCAGCCAGGCAGCACACTGAACAGGCAGGGCGGTTTGCTGCTACGTGAGGAACTTCTGCAGCTCTGTGACTAAAGTCCTCTGTACCTTTGGCACAGATTGTCGCCATGTCCATTTGCACAAACTTGTACATGTTATCACACTGTTGGAGTTTTCACCACCAACTGTTCTTTCAGAACAATAAAAATCATGTTTTCCATCCTAATAAAGTCTCTTTCCTCACACTGGCCCTGCAATGGTGCTGTTTGTACAATGTATGGCAAGCCTTGCCCATGAAGAAGGGACCTGCCCAGGCCTGCAGGTCCCTTAATGGGATGCCCATGCTGAGAGTTAGTACAACCAAAGCAAACTGATCAAATTTAGCCATTCAGTCACCTGCAGTGGCCTGACATCTACGGTGGTATTGGACATTGAGACACGCAAGCAAATTACACAGAAGACATGAATAACATGTTTCCAAGTACTGCTGCCACTGAAGCCAGCATGTCTGATGGGCAGCTCATGTGGTCTTGCAGGTCCCTGAACCCCTGCTCTTTGTCTTTTCAGCTGCTGCTTGGCAGAGTAAAGCTTCCAATCAGTGCCTGGCGCTTCATTCCTCAGAAGTGACTCTTTTCCAGCAGTGGTACTTAAATAATGTCAATCTGCAAAATTGGTTCATTAGCCACAATAACAGAGGAGAAGATCTTCTAAGAAGAAGAAGGGCGATGATCACCAATGTTCGTATTAGCTATCCTGGCAATGGAGATTTTTACATTAAAGAAGACAGATGATAATTCCTGAATGTCTCCAGATGAAGCTCACTTTGCCTTGTTAAACTTAGGCTGGAGTACAATAAAAAAATAGCTGTTTCTGTAGCTGATCAGTGAGGGAGAGTTTGGAGTGCAGATGGGAGGAGTGGGGATACCCTCTGTTGCTCCTGTGCAGTCCTAACCATAAGTAACCACTACTGCTGATGACGGGTGAGTCTTACAACATGTGGTAGCTGCAGAGTACACAGCCATTACTCACAGGTCCAGCAGCCAGCCTGTGCAGATGAAGTTGGCTGGCCCTGACCATTTGTAGCTGAACCTGTGGGTTTCGTGGCCAAGTGGTGGCCAAATGCTTCTGAATGGACAACCAGGCTCTCAGAATTACATGCTCTACTGCCACCTCCACTGCTGACCCCAAGAATTGGTCACAATTCACAGCCCCTCTGATGAACAGCACAGCCCCTCCTAGCTAAGGTGGGCATTTCTCCGTGAAGTTTCCTTTGAAAGGTCCTCTGTCCTTTTCCCCTCTCATCTGCTCTTGCTGAGACTGCTACAGCAAGCTGTAGCCAATACAGGCAATGGTGGAGTAGGGATGTGGCTCACCAAGCCACAGCCAGCCAGAAGAGCAGGTCAAATGCATGGGCTGGAGCTGCTGTCTGCAACCAGTGAGCAGCAGCCTTGCATGTGGAGCTATCTTGGGCACAGCAAGATGTCAGGACTTTGCATCAGTCCTGGAGAAGCAGAACATGGGATGCCAAACAGGGCTTGCAGGGGCCAACCTGCCAGATCTGCAGCATGTACCCTCCTGGCAATTTTCTCTTTCATATCCTGTTGGTATCGTATGAGAGACTCCATGTGAATTTGGACTGACTCAACCATGGAAGAAAACCCTATGTGGGGAGGAAACAACTTGATCTGGTGACTTGCTCTATGTTTGAAACATAGAACCAAGCAAAAGCCTGGTTTAGTTTCCCTCCTCTGCTGTGACTGACTTCACTCCTTCAGTGCCACGTGGTGTATTCTTGCACTAATGCCATGAGGGTTACCTCAGAAATCATAGAATCATAGAATTATAGAATCTCTGAAGTTGGAAAATACTTCTAAGATGATCAAGTCCAAATGCAAGAACCTTCTTTATTTCTTAAAGAAATACATGTTTTGTGGCAGAGAGCGTGGAGTGGAAGTATCCCAGGTATGCAGGCGGGCTGTTGCTGGCTTTTCTTTCCTATGGGAATACACTGGACGGGACAAGCTTAGTTCCTCTGCACTGGCTCTGACCTCCTGGCGTGTTAGCACTCAGGGTATTAAGTAATGTCACTGGATTTGTTTACTGATAAACTTGTTAAGATGTGAAATTTGTGTGAAAAGACAGCACGAGGTTAAAGCTGATTTTACTAACATAGCTCAGAGGTTACATGAGCCTTATAAAATAGCAAAATTCCGGTTTCCTCTTCAGCTTAATCAGTGAACCTGAGAGCTGATTTTCATCCAGCTTCTGCGCTTTTTGTCCATCTAAATAACTGCTTTATGGCTGCATAGAGAACTCCTAAGGATGTTTTGGTTTTGCCTTTTCCTTTCATCTCCAGGATTTGTTGGGTCATGAAGTCCCCTGTCATGCTGCCCTTGCATGCGTGCATGACTGCTGGAGGTGCCTTGGAGGGCAGACAACAGCAATGGACCTTGAAAAACGTGGCTGTAATCCAGGAAAACTGGACAACCCACTTCAAAGCCTGGGCAAAGGCATGGGTGAGAAGCCACGTGCTGACCAAACCCTGCTGGAGTCATCAGCTGGGCAAGCCACAGCTTTGTGAGCCAGGGTCACTGTGTGGAGGTGGCACAGACATGCATTGTGTGCCAAGGCAGGCACTCTGGCATAACTCCACATCCTCCAGCTCGCCTGTTCCCTCCTACACCAGCGTAGGAAGTTTTCTCCCCAGCCCTTCCCTAATTGTTCATTCCTGGACCCTGGCCACTATTTGCTGCTCTGAGTGCCTTTGGTACAACTATCTGCAGACCTGCACTGTGAAGTGAGCTGTGTTAAAGACCAGTGAGGGCAACCAGGTTTCTGATTCCTTCTGAAGGGATGATTTAAACCTCAGTCATGTTAGCAGCTCATTTATGGTTGCTTCAACTCAGGAAGCAGGGAATGACAGCACAAAGGGACAAGGATGATGTCAGGATGGATGGGAACATCTTCCATTGGCTTTGCTGCCAAAGCAAGATCCCTACATAACAGCACTGCTAGAAGCTCTCTCTGCTCTTTCCAGGCTCCCACCACTTTGCTGGCAGATTCCTACATTGCTTGCAGGAATTCTATTTCCCTTTAGGGAGTAAATGGTTCATGTAGTTTGGCATTTATTCTGTCATGGCATATGTGGGACTATCATTAACAGGAATGACACATCCATTCAGCAGAGAATAATCCGCTTAATGGCTAAATAGGAAAGTTCTGTACATTAAATTGCAGGCAGCCAGTCAGCTTCTTGAGGTAGTTTTCCCAGCGATAAGATTGAGACTTATTTCAAAACAGGAAATTAATTTTCCCTCTTTTTATTCAATGGGTGCCATAAACACAAACCTGCCCCTTGACAACCCACAGAAGTCTCTGCTCTGATGTGTTTATAGGAGCAGACGTGCCATGGATGCCTTAATGTAAAACCAGCTTCTGGTTTTGTTGGACTGATGGCTTCTGAAGTGACAGGTAGCCTGGGACAACGTTTGTCTCAGCTCACACCCAGTGCCAACCCATGAACAACTTTTACAGGCTGAACTTAAGCATTTGAGGTTTCTCTGCTGAAAAGCAGGAGATAAGGTGATTTGAAAGAAGGCTGAAAAAACGTAGGTGGATGATTAGTATATGATTTGTAGAGGTATAGGTTACCACCAAGTATTTAGTTGTTCTCAAGAAGAGAGTAAAATCTGGATGTATTTCCTCAGAAAAATTCAGACCAATTGTACTTAAACACATGCTATTCTTTCAAAAACTGAAGTTCTGGCTACAGGTGTGCATAAACAAGGATAGAAATTCTTTGTTATGCATTGTAATATATGAAATGGAAGTACAGCTAGAGAAAATGAGAACTAGGGAAGAGTCACTGAGTATCCAACAGCAGTGAAACTACCTTGAACTACTTGAACTACTTGCCTTGAACACTTGAACTACTGCCTTCTGCATTACACGTTCAGCTCTTCAGGAGATCTAAAGCAGTAGTTGATTTTCAGTCTTTAGGGTGCATTTACCACTGCACTCTCCATGCAGATTGTGAAGAGTGTGAGCACTAAGCTGTGTGCACAGCAGCAGCAGCATGAGCAGGCAGTAGCACCTGGATGGCATGCACAGTTCTCGAGGAGGTCTAGCTCAAGCGGGACTTCATTCTGCATTTGGCCACTCATTTCTCTCCAGCCCTGCTCTCTCAGTTGTGAAACTGTTTGTCAGGACACACAATGAACAGACTGGAGACTTAATCTGTGTTAAAAACAGCCTCCCATACAGATGAGGTTATTTCTAACCCGGGCTGGTTTGCCTTTTGACCCCCCATCAGGAGCTGACGGAGTCACAAGTGAGGGAAGAAGTTACTGCTGAAAGCAATGTGAGTCAAATGACTGGCTAGGATGATGATGTGTCACTTCTCCTGTACATGCTTCACTGCTGTTTTGCTATGGACCAGGATGTTCATCCAAAGCTGCAGTAAGTCCTGAAATGCTGGTTGGGCTTACACCTAAACAGCAATGAATGTTCAAGTACTTGAATGCATGACTGTGTTAATTAATGAATATTAAGGTATCATTAAAAGTAGAAGAACAGAATTGAAACTCCTTTCACTTGTCTCAAGGTCACCTGAAGAAATCAGGACCAAGTGTGTTTCCTTCCCTACAAATTCCCACATCACCCTCCTCTTCATTCCCACTGGATAAGCAGTTCCCCAACTGCTGGCCACTGAGCAACTCTGAGCTGCTAAAGACCGAATCATTCAGGCCAGATGTGTGGGACCTACATCTGGGTTAGAACAACCCCCTCAGTCCCAGCATTTTCCCTGGAGCCAGGGGAAAAATCTGAGGTGGAGTGGAACAAAAATGAGCTTCCCTGACCTTTCTCCCAAACCATCTGCAAACCTGGGGGATGGATCAGGCTTCCTCCAGCCTCCAGCTTCTTCCCATCTCAGCTCTGGTTAACTGGAAACAAACCAGGCTCGTACTAAAGTGCAGGCAAACCACAAGCCAAAGGAATATCATCCTTGATATTTTGTTTAAACAATGTCCCGTGTAAGCCCTGTATGCTACAGCTGTATTGCTCCAGTCTGATAATTATCAGCTTCTTAATTATGTCTAGGGTGGAGAATAAATACCTTGTGTCCTGTCTTCTCTTCTTGCCACCCCAAGTAAGTAGGTACTGTGAGTGCCTTTCACGGCTGCCACTGGTTCCTAATGTGGGCTATCCTTAGCAGGTTACATTGACAGGGGGATAAAAACCCCACCACAAGTGAGTAGTACCTTAGTTCTCTCTCTGGCCCCTTGCCCCCACCTGTCTTTGCAGCCTCTGACATCCCGTGGGGAAAGAAACTGCAGCATAACTCCTTCCTTCTTTCCCCCCATTCTCACTGCTCCTGGGGGAGTGAGGAGGGAAGCCAAAGCCAGGGTGGTCCCAATCCAACCTCCCTGCAGCTGTCACAGCTGCAGCCCTTCACCCTACAGGGGCAGGGCTCCTGGACTCTGCAGAGTGAAGCCAAGGGAATGGAGAAATTGGTGCCTTGCAACATTTTGTATCAATATACAAGTTGTTTCTTTGTTATTTTCCTGAATATGTAATCTCGAAAGTTACCTCCTCTATCATCACTTTTGAAATAAACTCTACTTTTCTGCCTGGCATTAGGACAAGAAAGCTCACCCACAAAGCAGAGGCTCTTCAGAGCTTCAAACTTTGAAGTTGTCGTTCTTAACACAAGCATCAGGCAGCATTCATGAAAAATTAGCACAGGAGCAGGATTAAGCTGAGATGAATATTCTGCTGCTTTAGGTGTACTAGCCTGGCACAAATTCATCCTGGCTTCTGCAGCTCCCCAGCATGATTTGAAGAGATGAAGAGGGAAAATCTGATGAAGAAGGAATGGGGTGTGGGCTGGTAGATGCACTGGATACAGGGAAGCTTCACAGATACTACTCCCTGTTCCCAGAGGAGAAGGAGCTCGGGGCTGCAGATGGCTTTAGGCAGTTTGTAACTGCGAGGGATCATATTTTATTTTTCACTTGTGGCCAAGTCAGCTGCTGTATTAAAAAAATGAGCACGGTCAAAATCAGCGCTGGACACGGCCATGATATGGGGGAGTAGAAACCATGCTGTAGTACATCTGCTGCCCTGGCACACAGCCCGGCACATTAACCAGCAGTGTTGGGAAAGAGGAGGGGAGAAGAGAAAGAGCTACAGCCTCCAGAGGCTTCTCTGTTCTGGCAGCGAGTCTTTCCTGGGCAAAATCTTCCCACGTTAGGTGTGTTTGTGCATCCCTGTGCAGCACACTCTTAAGACATATGATTAAGACAAATGGTCTCCTGAATAGGGGCAATGTGAAATATAGATTCATAAGTTTTTGCCCTGATCTCTTACCTGGGACCCATGAAAGAGTAGGGCATAAGGTGCTCGAGGGAGCATGTGGGGAGACGCAGTTACCAGGCTTGCCAGCCTGTGCAGGAGTACAGGGAGGCTGCCAAGCGGGACTGTGAGGTCAGTCTGGGAGTTTCCCTGAGGATGCCCTAGATTTGGCAGCCAGAGCAGCAGCGCCCTACTGCTTCTGAGTAACAGCCTGTGTTTGCGACAGGGAAGCAGATCCCACTGTGCTGCCTCACCCCGCTTGCCCTACCAGCTGCTGGAGACTGCAGTAAAGGGAATCCCAAAGGCAGTAATTTGGGGTCAGAAACCTCCTGACCCCCACCAGCCTCTTGCTAGAGCCCTTCAAGCTCTTACACATGCTGACAATCCCTGGGGGATGCTAACTGTAGGATGGGTTGGGGTCTTGCAGTGTAAGTGCTTGGGGAACTATTTCTTTGTCTGGATTTCTCTGCTGCCGCCACTGAGGAGTACTGATCTCTGCCTGGGAGCCCTGTGTGCAGTCACTGTGTCAATATTTAATCATGGTAATTAGTAACAGGCTGGGTGGCTCAGGAATTCACAGTTCAGCATTTACCTCATTCACCTCACCCATCTTTTGGGCAAGTAAGGGATGTGTCCATGATAGAGAGAAGCAGAAGCTCGCGGAAGTGTAGCTGCCCCATGTCTTTTGCCAAATGTTTTATTTATGGGCTTTCACAAATCCTTTTGCTCTGGTGGCACATGATGCTGTGAACTCAGGAAGAGAGGAACTGCATTCCAGGTCAAAAGAAATTCTTCTTGTACCTAACCCATGGGCAGCTACCCTTTGCTACTAGTGTTTTAAGGCTTTTAAATACTACAGATTGGGGGCAGAGCAGAAAGATGCCTCTTTCCTCTGAAAGGCAAGACCCTGTATGCCTCACATAGCTCAACCCCTGCACTATAGCACAGTAGAATATATATCCAGTTGTATCAGTCAATGCCCTGCACCTCTCCCAAAGGCAGCAGCTGCTAGGAGTGGGTCCTCTCTGTTTTGGGGCATGAGGTTCAGCCAGCAAATTCGGGCTAACTGCTTCTGAAATATTAAAGAATTTCTGTTCAGAAGAGTTATAAATTAAACTCTCCTTGGAGACGTCATAAATCAGATCTAGGGCTGCCTGCTTTGAAGCAGCTTTCCAACACAGCAGAAAGACTCTCACTCATGGTGTATGTGAGCTATAGCTCCAGGATATACCCATGCTTCGTCTGTGAAAGTTCAAGTTAATAGGTGTAGTAAAATAAATTAATAGGTGTAGTAAAATCAAAGCCAAATGCAAGGAGTTGCAAAGGGAATGGGCAATAAAATGGCATATAAAACTTAACATAGATAAATGCTTCTGGAACTCTTTCTCTGTGAAAGAGAAAGTGCAGAGAGGGATGCTAAAGGTCTATAAAGTCATGAGTGATGTGAAGGTGGAGAACAGGAAAAAGGTTTTAACTTTCTCCTCTGATACAGGAGGTAGGGACCATCAAACAAAACTAGCAGAAGGTTCAATTTAGTTCTTCACACAAAATGTACTCAAGTGGTAGAATATGTTGCTTAACACAGGGTGTAGGTGCCCACCTACCACCATAGCACCTGCCTGCCCTCTGCCTCTCACCATGCAGGAGATACTCCAGGTATCACCTTTCTCTGATGCCTGTGTGCACGTGCCACTGTCTGGGTTAACTACAACCATGTAAATACACCTATGCATGTATTTTTATATAGATATAAACAACAATTTTGCATCTGCTATTTTCAAAGAAGCTGAGGATTTGGAAAGAGCCTTTTCTTCCAGAGGAGGCAATTAAGTAGTCTACTTATGTGAATGGGGGTGGTATCCTGTTTTGCCAGTGAACAGTGAGGATGACTGCCACAACAGCCAAGTGGTGCTGCCAGCAAGCATTTCGCTTAATCACTTTTTGACAGGACCTGGTCTCTGTGGAACATTCATAAATAATTATGCTGGGCACATGGGAGCTGGCTCATTGTTGCAGACCCACAACAAAGCAGAAAACAAAATTACAAACAAATCCCGAATCTTTTCTAATTGTTGGTGTGAAGCTTCCTACTAAACCGAGTTCAGAACAGAGCTTGTTGTTCATGGTGCAGAGGAGAGGGTATGGCATTAGCACCCCTGGGGGCTCTTCAGTGACACGGAGAGAGAGGGGGGAATATCTGGAGCCCCAATGAACATGTGTGGCAGGAGGTGAGTTAATAGGGAGCTTCACTCGGAGGGTGACAGCTGCGAGGCTACATGTCCCCTCTGCTCCTGACAGCAGTGCCTCCTGGAACTATTGTTTCTCTGCAGCCAAGATGACAGCCTTGTGCATCTTTTCACTGGGGTACGCCTTCCTCCCAGGCACTGATGCTGTGCACATGGAATCGAGTGTTGTCAGAACCTGGTAAACAATGGGCATTAAGGAAAAATAAAAGGTGGCTTTCTTCAAACCCAAACTTTCTCATTCCCAAGCTATCTGCCTTTCAGTGAGAGCGGCTTACCTGACCTGACCACTCCAGATAGTCAGGAAATATACCCTGTGCAGACAAAGATTAGAAAACAAAGTTGCCTTCTAAATGCAAATGGAAATCGGCAACAAGGGAGCAATATCCTCAGAGGTTTCCAGGTCCCACTTTCTCATCCCGCATCCTGTCACCCTTGTGTGCATCAGCAGCATCCTTCCTGAGCTCTGACCCTGAGCACATTGCTGTGACCCCCTCTGAATTCAGCGCTGCACGCCCTGACCCAGCGCTGTGGGAGCGAGGGATGGAGGGGGCTGTGCTCGGCCAGGCACCTTGTGACAGTGCTGTGGAGACATGTGGGTGAGGTCTGACTGCCTCTACAGCACAGAGTGTTTGCTTTGCTGGCTGGTTTCACTTCTGAACCGCACTCTGGCATGGCCGAAAAACACTCCTGGAGGACTCCAGGTGTGTATCTGAGTGAGCTGAAGCCCCAAATTAGTTTGATATTGTATGGCCTTCATCACCTCATGGACTTGTTTAACACTGTAAATGCTGGATTAACTGCTTTGGGTTTGTCTGGAGCAAACAGTGAAAGCTCCAGGTTGGGCTGGGCTGCAGGAGTGTGGTTTGAGAGTGGTTTGAGAACTGGCTGCAACTCTGATGAGAACTCTTACAGACAGCCTGCAGGCTTCCCTCTGAACCACTGACACTTGCATTCCCATGTTCTTTCCCTGCTTTTCACACAGTCCTCTAAAAGCAACCTCCTCTTGCCTGTTCCCACCCCTGCCTCTGATCTAGAGAGGGACTGCACAAACCATTTCACTTCTGTAGCTCTTGGTGTTCCTACCCACCAGAAACTCTGCAGAAAAACCGAAGGGTTCCCTAATGAGTTCCCAATTTAACATGAATGGATGATGTTCCACCACACTGTGGATTTGATTCACACAGGTAAGTGTCATCCACTAAACACTGTGAGCACCACAGAGCTGCTGGAGTCCTGTACTTGGCATCTAACAGTGCTCCAAAACGAAAGCAGTTGATACATTTCAGTAGTTTGAGGGAAAGCAATGAGCCAGGGTGAGTAGGGGGGTCTAAATAACACCACCAGTAAGGAAAGACTACAAATAGTCAGTGCTCAGTGAGAACAGAAAGGAAAACAGAAAATTAAGAATGAAGACTGCAGCCCTCAAACAGGCTGCTACTTATATGCAGGGAATAGTCTTTCCACCACAGGGAGGACAAGGAGAAGTGAACTTAAACTGCATCAAGGAAGACTCAGACCAGAAAGTTAAGCTTCCTAACTCTATACATTGTGAGACACTGGGAGAAATTGCTTGGGGTGCTTATTGAGTCCCTATCGCTGAAGGTTTCTGAGAACATATTAGGAAAATACCTGTCAAAAATTGGTTTACATCTAATTGATTCTGCCTTGGAGCAGAAGGATAGACTAGGGGATACTAAAGGCCTGAGGCAGTCCTATTTCCTGAGGTGCTTTTAGATATACTAAGGAGTTAAGCAGTTCCTAAGACCTAGGTATTTGTTTTTAATACCTAGCATAGGTCGTACATTTGGCATGGTCTTAATCATGGTCTGGCTAAAAAGAGAAGCTTCTCTTTCAGTCCACTAGAAATGTTCCAAGAAAATGATCTGTATTAAAAATGCTGTTCATGCCACATATTTTAAGAGTAGCATATTCTTCAGGTTGCCAGCCAGCCAGCTTCAGGACACAGAGAACATGAAATCCCTGGCTCACACATGTGACTTGTGTCCCCACGCACCCCTTAAGTTACCAAAGGTCTGTGATTTATGACAACAAACACCCTTGACTGGACTTGACCAGGTTGGAAATACTCACATTGCAGGTAAGGTGCCAGGCCAGGGGGTCGGGAATCCACAGCACAAGCTGGGACAAGCACCAGAGACATTCCGCTCTGGAGATTTCCAGTAACTTTCCAGTACAGCATGACCTAAGCCTGGCTTGCTCTACTGTGCTCACCAAAATCATAAATGAGGCAACATGCTGAAATCCACACTAACCTGACACCCATGGAAAAATGGAGAACGAAAAGAAATAAGTACACCTGGGGCACTGCAAAGCCAGTCATCTGCTTGGGGTGCCAGCCTGCTCCCCCCATGTGTGGGGACCCTGCAGGAATGTGGGGCAGAGAAGCAAACACCACTGTAGGGGAAATTGTCTTCCATGCTGGTGATGCAGAATGAAGAAAAGTGTATCTCCACACCCATGCTTTGAGTAGGATGGCGCTAAGCTCTGCCCCAAGTCTCCTTTTGTTGGGAGCACCCTGGCAGGATGGATCAGGGATTCTGTGGCAACCCAATTTATATATGGAAACATACAGAGTAACTATGAAAATTAATGCACAATTCAGAGCTTCTGTACTTGTCTGGGCCTTGCTTCTGACAGGCTTACACTAAGAAGCAATTAACTTTGCAAATGACCTAATTGGACCAAGAAAGCAAGGCAAAACTTTTCTGTCAGACACCCATTTCAGGCAATTTCAGTTCTTTTACACTACTTCAACATATTCTATTTTTCATTTGCTATTATTGTGGTTTTCCACAGAACAGTGTACAACCTTGAAGTTCCCAGCTTTAAGGACTTAGGGAGCATATGAGTGAACTTATTAGCAGGAGCAAAACTGATCACTGAATGAACTAATTTGCATAGATATTTAAATAGGTACTTTTAGGTTGCAGAGCTCTTCTTTCACAAAAAAGAGTAGAACAGTTTCCTTTTGAAGTTACCGCTTGAAACTGTCTAACACTTTGGAGAACAACTTGCAGGGAATCCGTATTGAGTTTTCTTCACGTGATGATGGTTAGTTTGAAAACAACAGAGGTAAAACTTCACCAAATGCCTGTTCCCCCTCACTTAAACTAGCTCCTGAGCTTCTCTCTTACTGACAGCTTTAGCTTCTTGGTCTCAGTTTAACAACCCAATTTTTCAGCAAGGTATGGAGACTTTGGCAGTTGCTAGCCATGCATAGAAATAAGGTAAGGATAAGCCTTTGGTAAAGGAAAGGAGTTAGATGCATTAATTACCTGCCAGAATGGAAGCTACCAAGGGTGTGTCTATCTGACCCAGCTCAGCACCATGCTGTTTTGTGCCATGGAGGTGCAACCAGCACTCAACACTGGCACACCAGTTTATAGTGTAAAGGATGGAAATAATAGAAAAGGCAATAGCAGTCTTAGACCCCTCCTGCTGCTGGAAGTTGTGGCTGCTGCAGTACAGGATGAGCTCCTCTGCTTTGATCAAGGCATCTTGGGATGAACATCTCTGCCTTGGTGATGGTGCACTGGGATGAGCCCCTCTGAGCAGCTCTGAGTTCACTAGTGCTCCTACAGGCTGGTGTCCATGGTACAGATTCATCAGTTGCAGATATGCTCGAGTGCTCTTATTCCGTTAATAAAATTGCAGTTGCCAAATGGATGCATGTGATATTTCCAGTGGATTGATACGTGTGCATTGTTTATCCTGTTGATGAGACAGACCATGATTAAGTAGGAAAGGCAGAGCATCCTTGACACAGAGATGTACAGCTGGATAGTCATGGTACCGCACTTCACTGGCTGGTGAGCTTTCACAGGTTGCTCAGCACACAGGGAAAGGCAGCAAGCACGCAGATTGCTCCTCCTACAATAACCATAATCCCTGTACAACCATTTCTGGGTCCCTCACAACACAAAGAGAAACAGCTAAATAAGCAGTTGGTTCTCCGTATCAAAATGAACAAAGTCAAGGAAAAACAAAAATACAACAACAACATTCATAAAGCTCCACACACTGAAGGGCACTGGGATCAGGCAGCCCTGCTGAACTGAAGGGCCTTTCATGCCACTTCGTGTGTGCGTGCGAACTGCACCCCTGTGAATTGCTAACTTGTCCTTTAGGAACGAGTTAGATAAACGAGATTCCAGTATCAGACCTAATGCTCCTTTGAAGTGTCACTTTGCTTTTGTGCACTTCTGTTTCTGCATTATCAAAATGTCTTCCGTGAAGCTTTATTATCACTGATAACATAGAACTAAGAGGCAAAATTTTCTATTCAAGGNACCAGGCCAGAAAAGCCAGGCTGTGTCACAACAAAACCGCAGGGGAAAAAAAAAAAAAAAAAAAAAAAAAAAAAAAAAAAGTCTGCTTTACTGTGAAAACCCTTGAGGGGAAATAAAAGCTGAAAGGAGGTGCATGCTTGAATAATAAAGTCTTAATGAGTTTGGTTCCGTGTCTAATACAAAGCATTGATTCTGGCTGTTTGATGAAGTTAGCTATTTGATTAGAAAAATTTAATTTAAATGGACACTGCCCACTAAGATCACTGTGTTGGAGAAGTCTGTATTGCTGTCATAAGTAGCTACTATTTTTTTGAAGAAGAAAAGAGACGAGAGAAAAACATCCTTTGGGCAATCACTTTACTTCATACAGCTGGCAGAATTAGTTGCATGTCTTAGCGTCTCTCTTTGCTGTGTCCACTCATGTTTTGTTTCATCTCTCAGTGGGTCATAAGAGAAGAATATAGCTGGAGAAGTGTAGTTTAAAAAAAACAAAACAGGAAGATGTGACTGTAAAACAGCAGCAAAATGTAGAAGCTGGCTAGATAGAAGCCAGGGACAGGAGGCATTTCCATGACATTTTTAAACACTTTACTTGAAATTGGTCTATTTCCAGTTTGAGAGTGCCCTCTTAAGTAGGTGGGAATCAGACACACAATTCTCAGGGAAAATGTATTGTTTTATTTAGAAAGGGCAGAACAGGAGTGGGACTGGGCCACTGACACGCCTCAAGATATTAAGAATAGTGGTCAACTAGTCTTAATATCTTAAGGTGTTATTTGAGCTTGAGGTTTGAGCTTCCTTTGTAGAAAATGGGAAGAGCATGAGTCATCTCACCCCAATGCAGGCATTTAAAAGAGGGCAGATGACTCATGCCTTACAAGTACCTACTTCACTGATGATAAAGGCAAGCTCGGATGGAGACATGCGATGTCGAGTGAGATGACTCCCACCTTGACTGGGGAAACTACTGATGCAAAACCTGAAGTCAGACAAAGAAAAACAGACCTGTATAATATGTTACCCTAATTGGGGATTTGATGAGAAATTTTGTGTCCAGTTCCTTTCTCACATCAATGTACATCAGCTGGAGAAGAAAGTCACCATTCATTCAGGGCTTTCCTGGTGTGCTTCTGCCTCATAGGAATGATCACCTGGATCAGGTTAGCAGAGACAAAGTTGTGGGTTAAACCCTGTGGCACAGATTATGTGATTGTTTAGACTGGTGGCTGTAGCAGTTAATTTTTGTCTGAGCATCTGTGAGAACTATGCCAGCAGATACACCAATACATGATGGAGAAACACAAGTGTCAGCAAGACAGCAGGTTTTCAGAATTAAGACAGAAACGAGTAGTTATCTCCTTTTCCAAACCCACCTGTCTTCAGTTATCATGCCTTGTCCTCCACAGACTGTGACAAGTGGTGACAGTGGCCACTGGCTCATTCACAGCTAGTGAGATCCAACAACAAGGGTCACTGAAGAGATCATCCAGAAACTCTTGTTTCTTGGTGACTGTAAAACCTTCACATGCTTAGGAGGCAACTTCTGTAGCATCACCGAGGATCTCAGCCTAACCGTAAGTATTGACAAACAGGGTTTTCCCCCAGGATCACAATCTCCCTGAGTGGCCAGGGCCAATGGTTGTCAAGTTTATCAGTCTTGACAGCATTCCTTCAAATCAGCAGTAAATGCTGCAGTCCAAAAACAAACCTGTCATTTCATCATCTACAAAGTTGTCTTTGGAATGAATGAAGGATTCAGGGCTCAGCCAAAATGACTGCATGTCTGATGCATGTTATCTCTGCTCTCCTCCCTGCATGGCAGTTTCAGGCTCTGTAGAGTTGCCTAACCCAGCTCCTGCCCATATTGGGTTCTGGGTGTGTGCTACATGAATATGTCATTGACACTGAGACTCTGTCTTGCCACAGTCTCCTCAGTGCCACAACCTTATTAAGATCTCAACAGCACTTCAACATGCTTTCAGTGAAGACAGGCATCTTGTTTCACAGACAGTTAGCCTGGGGCAAAGAACCACTAGTGACCAAGACAGTGCTTTCAGAACACCATGAAATCACCCTGCAGAGCAGATCAAAATTAGTAACTGGGCAAAATTTTGGACACAGTATCTTTTGACAAAACTGTGACCGCAGCTTTTGAGGCCAGCCTGGAGGGCAGAATAGAGGAGAGGGTGCTTAAAGAGAATCAGCTAGCTGCTTTTGCAGACATCTAAAATTCATGTGCCCATCTTGTAGCCCTGCACATTCCTCACAGACTAGTGTGTTTTCATGTGACTGCATAAAGAGTTGATGCATTGGCTAAAATTAGCTGCAACATCTCTAGGAAATGGGCAACATAAACACACCCATTAATCATATTTGTCATAGTTTCCAAAAGAAAACCTGTTTAACCTTTCAAACGTTACAGGAAAATTCTGCTGTTAGGTCTCACCATCATTCCAAAGCAGATCCTGGTGTTGAAGCTCACTGCAAGTGTTGTCGCAGGCAAGAACATTGCTCTATCAACAGAATTCAATGGATATTGAATTTCTGCAGATTTGTGTCATATTTCCGCTCATCTGCCTCCAGCTATGCCCTCCACAGCATTCCCAACTTCCTGCCAGGTCATCTGATAAAGTAACAAGGTGCTGTTTCTTCCGAGTCCATGCACAGATGGAAACTAGGGTTACAGAGATCCGATCTCTAAATCACTGTTTATCCATATAGGTTGAAATTTCACCACTTGTGGAAGAAGGGCAGGACAAAGGGAAGGGTCACGGCATGTGATTTTGCACTACTACAGGGTCTGATATAGTACAATACAACACTGCACGCACAAGAGACCAGAGGAGGAAAGGAACTGCGTGCCAAATTTTCTCTTTTTTTTTATATATCACATAACAAGTGTTTTGAAATTCTCTAATTTAAAACCGCTTTGGCATGTTTGTTTTCTCTCTCTCAGGCTTGTTGGTGATGTTCAGTGTTGAACCCAACTCTCCGTTTGCTCCATCCCTGGCAACTACTGAGTCCCACCTGCGTGCCAGGAACTATGGACAAAAAGGTTAGAGATCTAACTTGCCAAGTCCTACATTGCTTTAGTTCTGGGACTATCCATTTTTTATGAGCACTCACAGATTGTTTGGATCCTTTTTCTCGGCTGTTCAAGTGCCCAAATAGCAATATTATTACTTATATCCATCAAGCCTCTCATTAATCCAAATCCTGCCCTCTAACAAAAAAAAAAAAAAAAAGCCTCTGAAGAGAGGAGGTTTCTTCTGAGTCACTGGCAGAACAGCTTGTTCTCTGCTCTCATGGGCTCCCCAGCATATCTGGCCTTTAGTTCCCCCTCTTTCTGGTTTTATGAGTCCTCTCTTGGATTACAATCAGCTGCCAGAGTCCTGCAAGGTGGCAATAAATGAACAAGAATGTCTGGGTATTTCTCTTAGAGCTGCCAATCAATATCACTATTAAGTAAATGACCGGGGGCTTGTTCACACTGCCAAGTAGGATTGAACATGAATTTGGGGCATCTCTCAGCAAAGAAAAGTAAAATTACGAATCTGTCCTTATTTTTGGAGGTTGAAGGCTGTTGGCATGAAGAGATTAAGGATTGAAATATGTGTGTTATAGCACGGCACAACAGCCAGCCATTCAATGACCTAGCAAATGAGGAAAGATGATATCAATCAGTTCATGAGAAGCAAAATGCTTCCAGCAGTGTCCAGATGGCAAAACAACTTGGTGTGTGGTAGCATTTCACTTCCACATGACTGGGTGAAATCCCCTGTGAGAAACAACGATGTTGAGCCTGAGTCCTGGAAATCCTCACACATGTGCTGCACTTTCAGTGTACGGGCAGTGCCATCCCAGTCAAGAATAGATCTCTGGCCTCACCTTTAAACACAGTAGCGAGGCTTGTGGTTGCCTACAAAGGCAAGTTACATTCAAAAGCTTCTTGCTGCTGGAATATGAAGACCACAGTGGGCCACTATTCTTGTTGTGGCAAAGACTTGCCATTCTCTCATGACAGTGGTGAGTGTCTCTAATGAACATCAGATTTGCTCCCCTCCTTAGATGAAGGCAAAGAGCATGCCTGACCAGATGTGTTAGCATCACTGCTCACTTTCTGGAGAGCAGGACATTAACTCATTCTGACACTGGGAACAGTGAGATTTGGTTTGTAGTTTTTGCTTGTTTGTTCTATTGTTTAAGTCGAGAGAACTGTAATGAGATAAAGTACCCTCTGGAAACAGCTAATTGGATTTGAATAGCTTAATTAATGGAGACAGTCACCTACATAATCTTTCCCCCCTCCCCGCCCCCCAAATAATGGGGATCTGCATTCTGCAAAGAGTGACAATCAGCACACTTCATGGTACAGCGCTGAGGTATTGGTTAATGATCACATTATTAATGGTTGATGAGAAACTGGAAATAGTTCTTTTGTTCAGGTAAGGTATATGTACATTCAAATGTCATGAGTCATACACCAAAATACTCACCACTAAGAACTGGGGAACTTCAAAGTTTTTTTATCTTTTAAAATAATACAACATGGTTATAAGAGAGAATTAAAATATGACAAAATTATGAACAACCAACGTCTACTTTATAGTTGAAGTGCTGGTCTTATGAAATGAAAACATTTTTTTTATTTAACCTGCAGAAATTTTCTTGCGATTATTGTAATTTGGATTAAACTGATGAATTTACAGTTGTAGCATTCTGGGTCACAATTTAACAGCAGTGAAAGGAGAACATTTGTGCCACATTCCTGCTGCCTGTTGGAGCAGGAAAAAGATACAGTCCAGGTATGGCTGTTCTCTAAAGTGTCACCTCCCATAGCGTTCAGGAGTCACCTGAACCAGGTAGCGCTTAGCTGATAGGAAATTTGATAAAAGTCTTTCTCAGAATATACAGGGTATCCACAACGCAGCAGCAGAATTTCCCCTCCCTCAGACTCCACAGGAAGAGGTATCACAAAACAAAGACTGCTGTTTTAGGAAGTGGGCATGAGAGGTGAACGACAATGGGATGACACAACCACTGGCTTGAGAGGGATTTGAGAGCTGCTGAGAGAAATATGTTGAGATACACTTTAATAGAAGCTACAGACTGTCCACAATTTCCTTTCAGCCTGCCATCTATCCTAAAGTATGCCTTGCCAGGCTGGTATTGTGGTGCACCAAGGAGCAGATTTAAGGTTATAACACTGACAATTCTGGTGCTCAGTCATGATACTCTGTACTATTTTTATAATGTTAGGTGGGATGTTTCTGTGAAATACAGATCTTCTGTAAATTCCATGGGGTCTTCTTTTAAAGGAGAGCCATGCTCTTAAGAGGAGTTCCATAGAACCAGGAGTTCACTACCTTCTGAAGTCCCTGATGACACCAAGGGAGCTGCAAGCTGTTGACTCAGCTGGAATACTCTCACCTCCTGTCCACGGAGAGGTATTGTTTAGCGGAGTTGAAACAGGCTTTTGTTTTGGCACTTACACATTGCTAATTGTGGTGCCAACAGACTAGCTCTATCACTATGCTGTGAAATCAGACGTGATCTTAATTGTCTTGCAGGATTTAGAATTTTTTAAGTGCTTAGTGCTTATACCCTCTGTATAGGTCTCTTTGGAGATCAGGTTTACCCTGAAGATCAAGATCAGGTCTCTTGCTTCAAGTGCAAAGGACAAAAACAAGTTACTGTGCAACAGTGCAGCCAGACATCTCCTCTCATTATTTTCCCTTTGATTAGGAGGCACAGGACTCTATGGCTTAACCTCTGCCACTTGCTGGATGTCTTTTTGGCTATACTGCCTTGATTTGATTTTCTTCTTCTTTTTTTTTGTTGGTTTTTTTTTTTTTTTTCAGTGATAGTGGCCTAGTAGAGGGAGGAAATACTTGAATCTGGCTGTTCAGCAGATTTCTGGACATTTCAACAAACTCTTTGTGAAAAGTCACGTTGGCCTGGTGAGGTGTAATCAAGATGTCTTAATGTCACCCTAACATTTCAGACTTCTGCAAGTCTGTTGAAACTATCCTCCTGCAAACAAGCTCAGAATCGTTTTAACCAATGTTATAGCTTTACAGCTATAGGCAACAGACACAGCTAAAAACATAGGTGAAACCTAACTTGGCTCCTACTTGAGGGTATGCTTTTTTTTTCCAAATCTCCTTATTAATTTTCACCACCACATTTAATGCGTTGGTCCTGAATATCCTTTACAAAGTAAATCTGTTAAATGTCTTCTGTTCCTGAAGCATCCTATCACAAAGAGGTTTTATGTGGAATACAGCTGACATCTTCAGATTTGTCTTCTTTCCATAAATAAATCTATTCTAATGAGGTCATTTGTGCCAAGAGCATTTTCTGTTCTCCAGGGTTAATCCCCTTGCAAGTCTCTTTAGGCCTTCAGAGGAATCAGTTGCATCATTGTTGGTGATCAGTCACAGCCCCCCTGAACAAACATGGGCCGTGGTGGCACTCAGACCCAAAAACCAATGTCAGACTAATAAGGCAGTAAGAGCAGGGCTTTTTAGTTTGGTTGAACTTTGGGAATGTGAATTCCCTTCACACCCTCCCTAAGCAACTTGATTTTTGATGGATAATGCAGAGAAATTTTGGCCCAGAGACAAAGCTCTCTTCAAAATACCACCTGCACATTATCAAGAACATTTGCCCACCAGAATGTCCAGGTTTCCTGCTGCAATGTGTATTCATAAAAATGGACAATCCATGCTGGGACAAGAAACCTGATTGCACTGTACACAGAAAAGGGATTTAAGACATAAGTGGAGACTGAAGTGGCCAGCCAGCTGACCAGGAATTGTATGGACAGTTCACAGCAGATGTGCATTTCCCAGAGATAACAGAAATACTTGGGAAGCAGAAGATAATGTAGCACAGCCTTGAAGCCCTTAGAGGCTGAAAAAATAAAAAATATAGCTTTTCCCCCAAAAAGTACCTCTTACCCCAGGTACTTGACTCTGTAGGAACAGGGCCCAGTTTTTACTTAGAAGGGGGCCTTCTATTATATCCAGTCAACAAATTTACACAACTTATTTTGCAAATTTATCATCACAGAGATTAACAAAACCCAGAGGTGAAAAAAGTATGTCAATCAAGCTCTTCCTCATCAGCCATTAAAACTACTGCTCTTCAAATGAAAAGTATAAGCACATACACTTGACTGTGTTCAAGTATGTACAAGAATAGGTCCTATGTGTGCAAAATGTCCATTTACATAACAGATAACTCTTTTTCTGAGAACTCATATCAGGAAATTATTAAAATAGAACACAAAATAAATGAATAATTTAGAGATCTCATTTGTATGAATCCACTTCATAAAATATGGGTATGTGCGAAGAGGAAGTAAACTGACCATAAAACAAAGCAAAAAGACACGAGTTCACTGTGGAAGGAAAGCTACTTTTAGTGAAATTTAAAAGAAATGCATTCTATGCAAGGCTTCATATCATGGTCTATTAAAGTATAAGAGTGAAAACAGGTTCTGATTTAAGAAGAGATAGCACAGCAAGATGTGATGTGTCAGAAATGTAATTGTGTACTGTACGCTGATGCTTTGCTTGTCTTCAGTTTGCTGGAGGCTGACCAAACGGGGAAGCTGATCACAGCCAGGAGAATCTTAACCCTCCAGAGTCCAATACTGTAGCTCTTATATACAGCAGTAGTATTTCCCCCTGGTGTAATCAATAGGGCAATTCACATTAGTTAAGAATTCACAGGAAGTAAATCCCCCAAAGTGCAGTTATAGTCACTGGGGCTGGAGGAGAGAGGTGACTCTGAAAATGAGTCCATAAATATCAAGCTCATATCATATAACAAATATATCAAATAATATAGGCTTGGACAGGGCCCCTCTTAATAGCAAATGAAGCCTGGGTGTCTTGCAACTAAACATACATTGCAAATCTGGCTCCAAGTGCTGGTAACACCAACCTCTCCCTTACCATGTTCCAGCAGAATTAGAGACCCTGGTTCATCAGATCTCTTCATTACCTTCAAGGAGCTTGCCTTGTCCCCAAGACACTCATGACTTTTCTTGTGGCACAGAGGCTCTTCCAGGGTTGGACTTGATGATCTCGGAGGTCTTTTCCAACCTGGTTGATTCTATGATTCTATGATATACATTTATGCTGCACTAAAGAGTATTGAAAAAATATCTAAATTGGCTTTATAGGTTATCCCTGTGTGTCTTTTCGCTGCTGAGTCAGAGAACAACTCCTTGGTGCCCTACTGACAGCAGCAAGTGACTTTTCATTGGAAAAGAGATGCTCCTGGTGGCTTCTGAGGGGGTTGCAGGAAAATGTTGGAAAACTAACAGGTGCTTAACAATTGTTCTCTTATGGTTATAGCCACAGTGAGGAGGACCTAAGAGAATCCTCACCATGCCAAAAAACCTCTGCAACTGTCCACGTTGTTCAGAAACTAGGAGGACATATTGTATTTAGAGGGGAGTTGAATAATGGACTCATTAAGCTTCAATTCATAATGCTTTGCTACTGAATTGTAGTGCTCGGGAATGGAACTGTTCTGAAAAAGTCACCCAGAAGAGCCAGCATGTGGTTCCAATGGGCTCCTATTTACCAAGACATGAACAAGTAACTATTCTGAATAGGTAATAAATACAAAGACAGCAGGAAAAATTGGAAAAGAAAGAAAGGAACTGAGCATTTAACTTGATAAACATCTCAGGAGGCTTTCCTGAGATTAGCTGATGAATATATGGGCTGGTTGGTGCTGTACTTATGTCAACCCTTACCTTTCTTCGAGGCTCTTCCTCTTAACATGACAGGGTCATATTTGTTTGGTGTTGTCCACAAGGCAAAGGGCATTTGATGATGGGTAAAAGATAGAGAGAAAACCTCAATAAACACTACTTGCAATCTGAGGGAGTAAATAACAGGCATGACTCACTTTGAGAACGGTGAACTTTCCAAGCCACTATATCCATTTTACCTGGAAGTCTGACATAGTTAACCATTGCTACATAGTTTTGCCTATGGTGGATTCTGACTTGCAGAGGTCTGGGAAAATAAGTTGGAGGGAAAAACAAATCGGGTGGTTTTCTTCTGTTGCATCCATACTGCCAAAGGAAAATATAAGCAAAACCTCCCAGGAGCCCCATGTTTCTGTTCAAATGGCTTTGTGCTTAGCACTGGTGGTGTTCTGGAAGCTGTCTGCTGCGTATGACTCGGTCATTTCATCACAAGCATGCATTCTACATGCTATAAAACACGATTTTTAGTTCCTTCAAAGTTCTTTCTTGTCAAAGGGTTCTCTTTTCCTTTAAAACCGCTCATGTGCTTTGAATGCAGAGCACTCTGCGTCTGACTTCACTACTGCATTAGACATAGTGAGGGCAGATCTAGGGATGTAATGGGACAACAGATTGGCCAGTATGTGTGCAGATTTGTAATTGCTTGTTCCTGCCTCCTCTGGAAACAATGAAGGAGCAGAAGCAGCTGGCATGCAGAGGAGATGAGGCGTAACATCTCTCTAGGAGTGCCAACTGCCCAAGCACCTCTGGCCCTGCCAGTCCTGGGCTGCACACTGGCGAGAGCAGGCAAGCTCGGACGGCTGTTTTCGATGCTGCAGTCTGTTCCTGTCTGTCTGCTATTTGTTACTATTGCCCAGCATGGTCATCTTGCTTTGATCCACAGAGTGTTGTTTGCTGTGTGTTGCCGTGTTCTCCGTGTGTTGGTTCTGAAAGTGGAACAATGATGCTGATAGGGTTGGGCGTTAGGCAACCTTGTAATTTGGCCCTCAGTGTGTTACAAGGGGAAAACAAACAGCATAAAAAGCACCAAAGTGTGGCTTAACCAAAAGGGCTTGATAAAGACACTTTTTTCTCTATGTCCTCGGCTGGACTTGCTGACTTCATTGACTTTAATGGGATTATTCCAGCCTACACAGAGGAGAATACAGCCCACCAGACTATGTATTTCCATGTGAAATTCCTGTGAGTGGTACAGTTTATTTTTTCATTTGTTGGTTCTGCCATCTGGCACAGCCTTCTTACATCCTTCTCCATTCGCTATCCTCTGAAAACATGTTTTGTGTTGGGTATAGACTTTCACTTTGCCCTTGCCAAATATTAGCTTTATGACTGAACACTTCTTCTGATTCCTTTTGAAATCACTTCACAACATCACCTTTTCCCCCTGAAAATACCCTCAGGAATCTATTATGATGTTGTAGTACGTTTCCAGGTACACTATGAGTTAAAAGAATACAGCTCCAGTTTGGCAAACATTTGTGCAGCTTCACAGCTTTAGCGGGTCTCAGTGACTACAGATAAAAAAGGGAACTAAATAATACACTCCTGCTGGTGACTCACATGCAGGTTGGCTCCATTTCTCAATTCAGCTCCTGAGAGAAGAAGCTTTACCTCCATTTTAAGACAGACACGTATCGTCCCATGATGGCACTGCAGGGTCAGACTGTAGTTGATGAAAAGTCATGGATGTCACAAGCATCAGAATGAGACGTTTAAACTGTAAACTCTTGAGATTTATACAAAATAGGGTCTTCCATGAAGGCTTGTGCTCATCTACTGGGTGATGGGATTTGGAATTTTCCTGCAAAGATTCCCACATTTAATTTCCTTTGACTGGATAGCTACGAGAGGTTGTTCAATGTACAAAAAAAAGTGTGTTGCTGACCTCTTCTCTCTTTGAGACACACCTGGATAAAATGCATTGGTCCGGTTGGTATCTATCAGCTGATGGTTACAAACCAGGAATGTGGGGAGCAGATGCATCAGGGTGAAGCCTCTCAGTCCTGCTCCGGCCAGAAGTGTTAAGGCACAGCACAGGGGCTTACTTTGAACCTTCAGTTGTCATGGGAGTGGGAAATGTTCAGCAGTTCTTGGGTGGTCCTCAGAGTGTTCCAAAACCAGGGCTTTTTTAGGACATTATGTATGGGTTGAACCACTTAGAGTGACTAAACAGCAATTTGAAAATAAATTATGAATGTCATGTTCAGAGTAGGTCACCTCTAACAGCAAATAAAGCAAAACTTTTGATCTTAAGACAAGTTCTTTCTCCCCTGGAGGGTGTCCTTTGATTCAGTCTGTGTAAAATGATTAGAGAAAAAGGTTAGTGAAAATTATACATATTGCAAAATATCAGGACCAGCAAGAACCAAACACAAGAGAAAACATTTAAACACAATGGCAGGGGTGGAAGAGGTGCCATACAGAGAGACAGAGCTCTTCTCCATGTCACTGATACTTCTTTCACACTTGTACATATATCACTGAGAGATTCAGTGAATGATGTGAAAACAAGGATGTGATGCAAAAAAGAGGAGCTGTGATTCCCTAATAACTGACTGGCAAGCTGGTGTAGCAGGTCACTAAATGCCATGAATCATTTGCAGACCAAGATCAAAGAGTAAAGAGGACATAGTTCACCTAGCTGGGCATTCATGCAGGGCTTTGATTACCTGAAACATTCAACAAACCACTGTTCTTTTTCTTCTCATCTCTAACCTCTTTTCACCTCTGTTTCCTTCGAGACTAAGCCATGTACTTGTTAGTCTACCTTTTCTATTTCTTACTTTGCCACATTAATGAAGAAGCCAAATTTCATCTCATTTCAATTGTTTTTTACCAAGAGGAAATCACGTCTAAGGATTTCTATTATTTTTTATTCCCTTTCTTCCTTGTATTGGGTGAAATAGAAAAAAAAAATCTCCTTTTGGGAAAAATAAGGATTGACCTGTCCTGTAGCTGATCCTATTTCATATTTTTGCCTCCAACTAAATGTAGTGTCTTGTAATTGAAAGACCTATGGAACTGGCATCAAATTATTTTGTATATGCAGTTCATGTCCTAACAGTCAGATATGGGCATCCCATAAACATAAATCAAATAAATCTGTTCAGCAGGAGAAATTTGTCTTATCCAGATATCCCGAGGTGTCAATATATGTCTGAGACCTCTCCTAAAATCAAAGTATGATGCATAGCAAACATCTTGGAAGAAGAGTAGCAATCAATACATCAAAGACAAGAAATGGAAAACAGGGCTGTAAATTTAAGCATCCCTAAATGCCACAATACTTCTGAAGCAAGTTTGACAGACCTCTGGTTCTTTTAGGGATATAGCAAAGTCATGCCTGAGATTTTCAAAATCCCCACTTGAAGCTGCAGTTCTGTCAGAGTCTAAGCTGACCAAGGTTGATGTTACCCCTTGACTACTTGACCCTCTGCCTCACAACACTGCTGACTGGATTTTTCGCCTCTCCCTCACACTGGCAAAAACATACCTAATCCTGCAGTGAGTTGGTTTGGGGAACTAAACTGGAAGGAAATGCTGCTTTCCCCTCTGTGCCCCTCATGAAATGAGTTGTTAGTTTGTCTCAACTGGCTCCCTGTATCCCTGACATTTGTGTATATCCCTGATCGCACAAATATCAGTGAAAAAAAGAATGGGAAGAGCATCTAAGGAAAAGCAGAAGTCATCTCTGCTTAGATCATACTAAACTGCTGCAGAACTACAGCTTTAAGAACAAAATCCCAGTCCCAGTCGTGCATGTGTGTGTATGTGGGTATTTCAAAGGACCTACATGTTCCCTTTATTGCAGTGGTGTATATGTACTTTGATACAGGATTCTTGGAACACTGGGTCACCTTGCTTCATGAGTTAACCACATGGAACCACCATACTCTTTGGCATTTAATCTCCCATTAAAGTAAAAAAATTGCTCTTATCCATCATGTTTTTTCAGGAAATCTTCCTAGTAGGACCAAACTGTGCAGTGTTTCCTTTCTTCAGTCCAAAAATAGTCTGAAACGATACTGATGAGAAATAAATGCTGCCCAAATTGCTTGTTTCTATTCAGCCTTTGACTCAAAACCTTATTGATAACATTATAAATGTCAACATTTGATACATAATACATGAATACATTTTAGCAGATGGAGGGGAATGGAAATGAAGCCAAGATGCAGTCGAGGCTGGATTTGGAATTGCTGGAAGGAGCGGGTTGAAGAAAGGAGAGATGCCAAGAAAGAAGTAGAGCAGAAACAGAGAAAGAAAGATGGGAAGGAAGAGAGGAAGAATCACTCCTACTGAGTTCTGCTGAATCAAATACCAGCAGAGTGAAAGGATAATAAATAGTGCATTACCTTCTGCAAGCAAAAGATGAGGCTTTGCCATTGTTCATTCTTTGAAACTCTCTTTGAGACAAAGAGGAGTTGTGCTGTGGATGGAAGGCTCACCTATACTCATACTGTAGCCCAGTCTCCAAAACCAGGGGTGGAGTTTGTTCTCTTCCACAGGATGAATAGGATGATCCCTTGGTCAGAGACATCTTAACTAAAACAGCCCGTTAACCACCAATTTCAGATTAGCAAGAGTAACCCACTCCCTAGAACTAATAGCTATATCAATACTACAAACTGCACTAAACTTCTGAAAGGGTTTTGCCATAATTAAAAATTATGATCATTCTAGATTAAACAGATATGCAATGCTACCATTCATCATTCAGGCTGTAAAAAAAAATCCAAACTTTTTTAGAAGGCTCATGACTATGCAGCAGAAACACATGCCATAGGGATGAACTGCCTGCAAAACAGTTGTTCCAATCTACCAATGCAAACTATATTTTTAGGGTCTAATGAAAAGATGACAGAGGACAAGATGAGAACAACTCCAAAGCAGTTGGAGTAAACTTACGATTTTGGACTCTGGGGATCAGGCTACAAAGAACTATTATTGTTACCTGTGCATCAAACAGGCACAGAATGCAATTTTCAGAAATCCCTTTACGTTTTTCAAAGAGGAGCTCCTATGAATCTTCTATTTTTTTCCTTTTCCTATGTTATTTGCATGTTGAATATTCATACTTATTTTCTTAGAATCACAGTTGGTTTGTCCCAAGGCGTCTGCATTTAAAACACAAGTGTATTAATTCATGATATTCCCTCTTCTCAGGCTTTTCTTTCTTGAAATATAAAAGAACAACAGCAAGTCAATACTCAGAACAAATTTACCTAGGAAAACAAGGAATCTTTTCTATTTTAGATCCTTGATAGCTCCATTTTCATTGAATGGGTCACTTTGTCTGCTTCTTGATCTCAGAATTGCTTTCCTAGCCTTCAGCAAGTGCTATGCACAAGTATAAGTCTGACAAACTTGATTTATGTTAAGAAATAATTTTTCTGTTGTCATAGAAACCACTGCAAGATGATCCAGGCATGAGTAAAAGGTAACAATGAAAAGCAGGTTGCTGGTTTCACCAGTGAAATTCCCCTCTTTGTTGATGTCCCATCAGTAATTTCCTTGCCCCCTAAGGCGAAAAGGGCAAAAAGAGGGTATCTGGAATGATGGTTGAGAGGAAAAATTTGCCTAGAGGGTGACTTCAGTGTCATAAGGCAGGCACATGTCCCAGCCCAAAGGGGGTTTGCAGCCAGCACAACTTCTCCTGCAAGGCTGCAGCATGGGAAGCAAAGTAACTGTTTCTTTCGAATAGGGAGCAAAGCCAGACTAGAAATACCCCAAGCCTATTATAGAGATGACCATGGCATGGTGGAGAGAGATAGAACAATTTCCTTCTCTTATGGCATGGGTTTGCTGCCATCAGAAAGAGTGAATCATATCCACATTTTAATGTTTACACCGATCTTGGCACTTCACTATGCATAAACAATTTCTACTTCAATAAGAGGAAGCATTCACCTAGACATCAACAAATATAAGGGAGTAAAAGAATCAAGGAACACTGATTATCATGACATGTTCATGTAGAAGCATCTTCACCCACCCCAGCACTGCCTGCCCACGAGCTCCATAACACAGCGTAGGCAATTACACCCTGCCCAATATGAATGATCATTCATTGCCATTTTGGCACAGGGAGAGCACAGGAATGTATACTGTGTATTACTACACCCACACTCTCCTCAATCTCCACCATCAGTCATTGACATTTTAGGGGTGTTTATCCCCAAGATTTACAAGGGCAATGAACATTGCTAGTACTTGCCACTATGGCTGTCAGACTGACTTGATGTTATTTCCCGAGGGAAATCTGTTTCTGCATCTGCTACTGTTGGTTCAGTTTACAACAAGCTTTCAGCTAAAGGGTTGTTGCTGTGGATCCATGGCCTCACAAAAAGGCAGGGCAAAAGTGTCACTGCAAGAAAGTCAGAGAACCTGTAATGTTTTGTGCAGCCTTTGAGTTCCTCTAAGTGAAAAGCCAGAGGATTTCAGTTCAGAATACTCCTCTGCTGCAATTAGTACTGGGAACAGTACAAAAAGAGGAGGACGTTCATAACATTAGCTTAATTAGCATAACATACAGCTTCTTTTTGCCTTTAATGCTGATTAGTTGCAGTATGTCAATAATTAGAAGAGAGTTTAGTGAACAAATATTGCCTCCTTTTCTGCTGCTGCACTGTCCAGACAGTATTATTTCCCCCTATTATTTATCATTTGAAAATATTTGCCAGACAATATCTTCAAGTCCTCTCTGAGCTGAAGCTTACTGGTATTAATTTTGCAAGTGTAAGAAACAGAGGCAGGTCTGGCACTGGTTCTGATTCCTGATGAAGTGAAAGAAGCTTTTAGCACTGGATATGTCATGGATTGTGAAAAGTGAATTCTGAACTGATATTTTCCAATATTCTCTGTAAAATGCATTCTTGTAGGCTTTCTGTGAAGCATCCTCCTTGTTAATAAAGAAAAAAAATACAGAATACAAGTGGCAGGAAGACAGCTGAAGTAAACTTACCTGATGATTTAAGTGGATATTTGACAGGGTATTTTTGACAGGGACCACTGGAGCCTAGTTAAAAGAATCTGAATAGAAAGCCTGGTCATTTGCTTCTTTTCTTCAGAGACACAAAGGTGCATGGATGATGGAAAATTATAACAGAACTTAGTTATTGGCATGATTATTGTTGCTAGATTATAAGAAAGTGCCTATCAGCCACTTCTCCCATATGTGCACATGTACATATCTCTTTTTATGTTCACTGCCTGTCCACAGCTTGTCTCATACATGCATCTCTTTATGTCTCATTATCACATTTCATTCCCATGCTCTTTATAGTGCAAAACAAGGTGTGTATTTGGTTATGAAAATGCTGGAGGCGGTTGAGGGCATTTTTGCATGGGAGATGCTGTATTACCATGTCGATCATTGCTCCTTCTCTTTCTTAGTCTTTGCAGATTAATCCTGGAAGAGCCTCAGCTGGGATGCTTCTGGCACTGGGGAAGCTGAGATTTAGATAGCAGGTCCTCAGCCCAGGTCCACTGGCACATGATTTACACGCTGTTATCAAATTTGCTTTCCTGCCACCATGCTGAACATCGGGTTTAGAGCTAAGCATAATGGGTTGCTGGGGGAAGATTGTCTTTTCCAGTTGAACTCTTTCACTCTGGGCCTACATATAATCCTTCTTTTTTTTTTTCTTTCCCCCGAAGGGAGGGTTGCTGGCTGTTAGCCAGCCTAGCTGCCAAAAAAGAAGTAGGGGACCATAGGTTTCTTCTCCAACATTACTGTATCCACTGATGCTGGCTGGGCATACCGTTTCTACCTGTCATCCAGGGTGCTGCTGCAGTTTGTCCCCTGTGGATGTGAGTACTGGCCAACTTTCTGCTGCCATAGTCTGCTGCTGAGGTGCTTCCCACTTTCTCTTTTGGCACGAGTTGCGTCTTTGGACCTGTGTTCAGCAGCGGATACTATTAAACATTGGGACCTAAAGGGTGCCAGGGTCTCCTGGAGGCAGCAGGACATGCAAAAAACTTACAATGGGAAAGACCTCGGACCATAGGAATGGGTGGAAGCAGAATTGCACAAGCAGCATGGCAGCATGCTCAGGAACAGTAAAACAAAACCCCATTCAACTGGAACAGCAACGGCTGCTGAGCAATGGTGGTTGCTGTGACCTGAGGTGTAGGCATCATGTGTTCAGCTGAGTAACCTACGCTCCCCTAAAGGCAGTGATCCCTGAAAATGAGAGCTTAAGTCACCTACCTGCTCAGATAGCACAGCCTCGACTGCTGCATCCTGGGGCAATTGCAAATCCAGCACATTCATCAGCTGTTGGCAGAGGTTCTGTTACGGAGAGATGGAACCGGAGAACGGTTGTGGAGAGGTGGAACAGGAGAATGCTTGCAATATTAGAAGAGTGACAGCAGCAGGCAGGTCTGTGGGAGAGAAGGGGTGTTGCATTTGCTGGGATATGGATATAAAATGTGCTGCTGCCAAATCAAACGGTTCTCCTTCTTATTTCCTTTTTTTTTTTTTTCCCCTACAAATAACCAGTGACTTAAAGACAGGAAAACATAATAGTATGCCCTCCTTTATATTCCAGAGCGTCCCCCTTCTCCCTGCTGTTTGGCATCTCGCCCATTTCCAGCAGGCACTTTCAGATGCAGATTTTTCCCTGAATAGGTATGGCTGGGCTCTTTGTCCTCGTCTCCCCTACCTTCATTAGCGGATCTGCTGTTGTGGGTCTTGCTCAGCTATCAGAGGGACCAGGGCTGGGTAAGAAGCAGAGCAGAAAAGGCCCCCTGAATACTGATTCATTACCATACAAATGGAGGGACACCCCAGCTATGCAGAGGGCGGTATCTTTATAAAACATTCTTAAATAGCTTACAAAACAATGATTACACAGCTCTTATGCACCAGTTAAAATTCATCCTGGGTAGGCTGGATAACGCATATCCCTATATGCTAAAATGGATTCTCTTAGGATCCGCAAATGGTTTATAGATGTCTCCTGAGATAGGGCCATTGCCTGGGGCATGGTGGGCATATCAGTGAGCCAGAGAGCCGTGACAAGAAGACAGATGAGGATGGGCAAATTGGAGATGATTCCCCATTGGTCTGTTGTCCTGGCTTTGGCTAAATATCGAGAGATGCTGGTTAAATGGCAACATCTGCGTATGTGTGGCTCAAAGGCCAGCCATCCCTGAGGAGTCACTCGGCGTCCTAGCTGGGTGCTACGCCCAGATGTGTCCACCAATACAGACCAGTTCATCCGAGTGTTTCCTTTACACTGCACTAGGCTGGGTTATAACCCAAAATCCTTCCGCTGTCAACAGTCACACTGGCAGCCTGAGGAGGGACATCTTGCAGGAAAACCATTTAAAATGAGGGTTTTCTAGTTATGGCCTGTGGTTCATTGGAAACAAATGACAGAGTATCTTGGGTTAGTATAATGCTGAGACCTTTGGGATATAACCACAGCAGTTCTGACACCAAACAGAAATAATAACCAAATTGCTTGTACAGTTCTTCCACCTCTGTTTGCCTGTCCTCCTCTCTCACAGGAAGGAGGTCTAGGATGGAGATGGCTGATGGTACTCAAATGCAGCTGTGGCTGCACATGCTGTGGCTAGGTCTGCTGCTCACGTGAATCAAACCTGCTGTGGAGATGGATACTGAGGGGATAAAGCTGAACAAATTGGCCTAGGAAAACCTGGTTCGTCAATTCCAAATCCTTTCTTCCCACTATCGAAACGTTTTCTGGGAAGCATTATATAAAATTTACCTACACGAATAGCCACACAACATGCTGGATTTGTAACCATATAATTACACCTTCCAGAATGATATATTGTAGCCCTCTAAAGACCTGAACAGTTAGGTAACAAACACTTTGATGACAAGTACTCTGGAAGGACTTCAAAAGCACAGTCTGCTGTGGAGAAGAACAGGAACTAATGACCCTTTCTATAACTTCTTTGATTTTGGGGGAGGAAAAAAAAAACTTAACAAACACCATGGTTTTTGAAAACCAGCATAAGGCAATATTTGTCTATAGAAATCTGCTTTATATCCTTCTAGGTTCTCACTTTTCAGGCATATGCTTTTGCTGGAATGTGAAAGACATGTAAGCCTCTCAGTAACAACTATGCTTTCAGATCCTTATTAGCCAGTAGAACTGGGAGACTGGCACATTCCAGGTCTGGAAGAGGAGGACAGGGAAAAGATCTTCTGAGCTCCGTGAGAACCAAAATTTTGAATATAATTCAGGATTTCTGGCAAATATTGACAAACTGACCTGCACATTGGCCATGTGCCAGGCTGTAGCCTCATTAAGAGATTCCAGATTAATCATATGCCTCTCAAAGAGGCATCTTAGTGAGATTTTTCTGCAAAGACTATTGACATGGTTCCAGTTACGTTTGACTCTGGTAAATATAAGGGTAGGATTTTTAGAATGTGTGTTACAGAAAGAGGTGAAGAGGTATGTCAGGTTAGTTTAACCACAATTTCAGCACCAGTCTGGCTAAATCTGTTTCTAAATCAATCTAGTTCTGTTACCTCTGTGACCAAACCACTCACTTAAAAACTGAAGTCATAAACCCCCAAGGAACAGCAGTTTATAATGAAAACAACAGGGATGATAATTAAACTTCTACCAGTGGTCTGAGTTGGCAGTCAGCTCAGTTAGCAAACAGTAATAGAGAGACAGACCAAATTCTTTACTGTCTGTCTGTGGGTCTGATCAGCCTTGACAATGTTTCACCCTGCCTCTCTAAAATGGGGTGAAAGACTCTATTCAGGCAACAGGCAAAGCTGTTTCCATCTGGCATATTGCTCCTTTCTCATGAGCTTTCTTCTACTGTTTGTTAAGGAGCTGTTTCATATAAACCTCTCCACCCCATTTGCCTCTGGACTCCCATCTCATTCTTATCTCATTACTTCAGTTTTAATGCCCACAAGAAATTTTAATAAGAATTAATTTCCTATCTGAGAAAGCCCTAATACGTACCACACAGTGATATTAGTGAAAAATAGTAGGTTCTGCACAGTCTGATTTCTGGGCTTTTGTGATTAATTGTGACAGCAGCATTGACAGTAAATATGTTTGGTTTATGTCAGCTGCTGATTAGAAAAAATATTTATTTATTTTCTTCCAGTATAGGTCATATCTATAAATTGCCAGGTGAACTCAAAAGTGGCTTCTCAGGCCACTACAATCACTACATGATGAAGTATTTCTATGACTCTTTTTTTTCAGATATATCCTGCAGTATGTGAACTTACAAGGTACTTTTTCAGAAATATTTATTGCATGTTCTGTGCTTCATGGCTCTCCTTAGCAGGAGAGAATTAGTGGCAATTTTTTTTTTGTGACTGGCATTTCCATAACTTGGATGCCATGGCTTTTCTAAAAGTTCTCTATTTCCAAAGCTCTTCTTATCATAGTGATCTAGTACAAAATTCACCTTCTGTGCTTATAAACATCCTTTTGCTTACTGTGTGAGCTTCTTGCAACTTGTAATGTGTTTTATCCTGACAAAATGATAAAGAGGTAAGGATTAGAAAGGGAGCAACTGAATGAACAGGAGTCAAAGTGACTTATAAGTTGTCCAAATAATCAAGCCAGATAGATGAAAATCAAGGACTAGTTTTTTCTGCCCTGTGCTGCTGCTGCTCTCCAAGCATTGTACCCTCTTTCCTGTTTCTTCCACTGGGAAAATATACCCTCTTTCCATTTTTTTCCCACTGCGAAGATATTCTTCATGTAAATAATTTTCGATTTAACAACACATTTTTAATAATTTTTAGCATCCTTATTCAGCTTGGCTTTTTCTCTTCTCTTTGCCAAATGCCCTTTATAAAAATGTAACTGCATTACACCGCTAATAGGGACCTGACTCAAAGGCCTGGATTGAGCACTATTAGTTGAGGCACTACAGAAAAGGTGGGTTGCAGCTGATGAAAACTGCACCGTAATATTGTCAGAGCAAACTATCAGATCATCAAATATGATTTTAAATGAAATCTGAAATCTGAAAGGATTCTGGAAAGAACCATTTTCAGATAAAGGCAAGAATTATTCAAAATATATTGAGGGAGTTAAAAAAAAGATAAAAAAAGGCTCGTCAGCTTCTTCAGTTCAAGGGCTTTTATTATTATGTATTTGTGAATTTTCTAAAGCATTCTTTGCCTCCACCATCATTGTCTAAAACAGCACACTGCATAACCATCAGTGTGCATTTACATTTTTCTTTGTTGCTGAGGACAGCCAGCTTGAATTAGAAGCTGTTCATAGCCAAATTTTGAAGCATCAAGATATTAACTTGGATGTGGCAATGGAATAAAGCAGGGCTCTTCCACCCCTTCTAGCCTCACAGGGGAGGGTGTTGAAGGGTCACGCAGCTGCTTCTTAACTGCCACTGTTCCTGACTGACATATTTTTTGCTTTACTTGAACATGTCAAGCTGTCTGTGTCCTTCTGTCAGCTCCAGGCAAGGATGCCAGCCTCTAAGATAAGGGCAGCACGATCAGGCAAGGTTGGTAGTTGTGTCAGCCACCCCAGCTCGATCTCCTGCAGCACGGGTTTGTACACTGCCAAAATGCTGTCACTCCTGTCTCGTGGGCAGCAACTGTCTGCAAAATCAGTCTACTGCTTTACAAAAGCTACTCCTTCACCCCAGACTGGGCATTTGTTGAAGTCCTGAGTCACTCAGTCACTAAAAGGCCCAATAGGGGCCCTTTGATTTGGGCTGTGGTCCCCCAACCCTTGCTGAAAAGTAGCCCTGACTCATGCTGGTTTTGTATGAACAGGAGTTTTCCCTTGACTAAACAACACTCCTAAGCACAAGGCAAAAGATCAGGTGGGAAATTTAATCTTAAGTGCAGAACAATAAATTATTACCATTCAACCTAACTCACTGGTCCTCAAAATATATTTAAAATTTCATTAAAATAAATAGTGTTCTGCACAAAGCAAGTCAGTGCTCTTAGCTGGGGATGTATCTGTTATTGCCTAGTACCATAATGAAAAAAACACTGATTTCCATACAGTCTTGTTCCTAGAGGCTTAGGAACTAATGTCAACTGAATATATTCCTACTGGATATTCAATCACTGCAGCAAACATGCTCTGCAAAGTAGTCACCTTTAAAATGTTAGTGGCATCTTCTTGAATAATTCACTACCACTAGACTGCATGTCTTTTGGGTCCTCTTGGAAGCTGAACAGGAAAGGATGGACAGGAACATGATATGATGACAGCAGTGTTGAAGTGATTTAATTCAATTCTATTAATATACATTTAGAATTTCCCCCCCATGTTTTTAAATGTCTTCAGGGAATTTTCCTAAATTCCTGCATTCTTCTCATGGCATTTCTTTCAGTGTTTCATTTTCTTTCCCTTTTCATTTCCTCTTTCCTTTGTTTCCTTTGTCTCCTTTTCCTTTTCCATTTCCTTTTCCTGTTCCTTTTCCTTATTTTTCTATTCTACTCTAGTCTATTCTACATTCTTGGCTTCACTATTCTGTTGCTCTTTATTTCAAGAAAATTCTAGACATGTGATACAGTTCTGCATGCTTTTTCTCCTAATAATAGTTATGGGTCAAATTCTGCACCCTATAAATTTGGGTGGATAAATTTGGTGCAATCCACTGATATTAATGGAACTTAAACTGGCATCACACTCTAACCTGACATTTTAATGATTGATTTGCCTGGTCTCAGCTGTGAGACAATTTGTCTTAAGCCCCCATTAAATCAGAAAACGAGTGTTTCTGACTGAATATGCCAATCATTCTAGCTTATCTAGTGAGAGATGCCACATGTTTTCTCCTGCTTTAGCCTTATTTTTTGACAGCTACTTATGCTACTTATTGTCTAATTGGGTCTGCCAATCCTTCCTGCACATCCCAATCTGTCCAGCCCAGACACAAAAGTCTGAAACATTTCTAAAATCTGCATGCTGTTGTTGATTACAAGAGATGGGGGGGTGGGGAGAGGGAATGCAGCCTCGATGTGACAACACGCTTACTTCTACGTAATTATTTCTCAGAAAAATAAAAAATTGCAAAAACTGAAGGAAGAAATTATATCTGAATACTTGGGCTTTCTGACTATAAGGGGAGGAAGGGTACTAAGGACAGGAATAAACTACATTTTCTTCTGAGACTTTCACAAGGCAATAAGGGCTAAATCCTGCCATTTGTTGCTTGCTTTGCTGTGAAAGGTGAGGAGGTAAGAGCTATTCCCCAGGTAGTACAAAACAGTAGGAGATACAGCCTGCCCAAGTGCCTCAATACACAGTGTAAGGTTTCTGGAGGAAGAGGATTCCCCTCACATACTGGTAGGGAAAGACCTGCTTTGCAGAGAGACAAGAAGTCCCCCGTGCTGGGTCCCACTGTGAAATTGTACTCACCAACACCAGGATTCTCTCCATAGAGGATACATCTGCCAACCTCTGCTTAACCTTATGGCTGTGGCTTGCCAAACAGCACGCCAGCATTTGGACTACAGTTTTTCAGTAGGGCTGGCAGAGCTCTGACATCCTCTGGGACCTGATCCAAAGCTCCTGGGATTTAATGGGGGAAAAAAAGTCCATTGATCTTGGTGGCTTTGGGTCCATCCTTTTGCTCATCTCCTTTGATGATTTATGCAACACTAACATGCATATTTCACTTCTGAAGCACACAGAGCACATGGTTTTAATCTCACCATTTCCCTGGTGACAGGGAAGGAACTGTGCTGTCAGCTAAGATACTGAAAAACACTCATTATTCTGTGCATTATGATTATTTTTTACTTTCCCATGAACATAGAAATTACGATTAAAAAAATCACAAACATGTTGCTTTACAATCTTTGCCTGTCCTTAAAGGCACAATTAAATATTATAAAGTGCAAATTTTTGCGTGTGTGTAAAAATGATGAGAATGTTTCGTATTGAAATGGGAGGTAAGAGACCCTCAAGGACTAAAAGCTACTGCTAAACAAATGACCCCCTTCCCTAGAAAAATCTTAGAGCAGGGAATCTTTCAAATGTACCAGGAAATTCTCTTCTCAGGCTGGAAGGTGAGAACATTTCAACCTTGTGAAGTCTTTGTTTGTAAAATCAAGATTACTGGGACATTGGCAGCAGTGGTCTATTAGTTATGTAGCTCTGGACCAAGTCCTACAGTAGCAGTGGCTAAAAAACAAAGTCACAGCTCCAGATTCCTCATGTCCTCAAGAGCAGTTTTCAGGGGCAGCCAGGGCTTGCTACGCTGTCTGGCTGTCAGACCTGGTACCCTGTGCATTTCTCTAAGGGATGTCCCCAAAGCACCCAAGTTCATGGAGCCAAGCACCTCCTGCCCACTGAACAGACCCAGAAACTGTCACTTTCATAAAGCAGGAGGGATGCTTTGCTATATTTTTAGATTTTTCATTCCAGTCCAACATCTTTTAGCTTCTTTGTTTCCTCATTGTCTTGTGCAATTTTTTTCAGCACTAGATGTCAGTGTGGACTCGCAATACCAAATTGCTCTGTATTGTCAAAGATAGGAAGAATTGCCACCCAGAATTAATCCAGGTTTCTCCAGCCTCACGATGTGCTTCCTAAAAAACAGGTCTTTTGTTTACTATTTGAACTCTGTGTGGAAAGTTTACAACTCCATTCTGTCCTCGACTGGGATCAGTGTGGCTGTAAAAGGGCCCTATCTATTCTGTGACCATATCACGACTGAGTTACAGAGGAGCTACCATGAGTCCAGAGCAAAAGCTTTGTTTAGAAAGTAATAAAGAAAAGAAGTGGTTCTGAATTATCTTGATATCTTGATAAGTTGTGACCCTGCTAAGGTAGCATTGCATAGGTGCTCCACGGGGATGATTAGTCCTGTAACTAACAGTTCTCATCTCAACAAGAACCTACTGACAAGACTGAGTCTTTGCATTCCTACTGCCTAGAAAGACATTGCATCATCTAGAAATGTTTTGCTACACCAGACTGTTGCAAGGACTGTTCTAACTTGAACTTGATTTACTATTTGCCTTGCATTTTCTGAATACTGAACTGAAACCAGCCCGAGGCAGAGCAACCAGCCAGGCTTTCTGAAGTGGTGAAATGACTGGTTTCTACCATTCTTTGGAAAACATTTTCTTTCTTTAAGAATTTTCATTCCTTCAGTCTAAATTGTGAGCGGTCCCTGTGCCGTTATGGGAGGACTGAGGACCTCACTCCCCTCACTGTGCAAGCAGCAACTAGAACAAGACACTGCCTCTCTTGCTCCTGAAGAAGTACAAACTGGGGAAGGGCAAATTAGGGAGAGGAGGAAGTGGGTTCACAATTCTGATTTCTCATCTCTTACTTTCATGGGTTCTGGCTTCTGTCAAGTGGATCTGAGCCAACATGACAGATGGAGCCTTTTACACCACCCTTGAGCTTGGTTTACACCAGGCGTGATGCACAGAAGCCGAGGCAGAAAATGTTTCTGGCAGAGAACGCAAAGCAGAGCTCTCTGACATTCCTCCCGACTCGGTCTAGTTGCAGCTGTGATCTAGGCCTTCAAAAAAATCCAGTCATGTGCTTTTGTACTCTTCACTATGCATTAGTTAATAAAGTATCACCCTGATGCATACATATAATAAACCCCTTGGTTTTATTATACTTTGAAGTTGTCACTGCCCCTTCGACTTCTGTTGCACAAAGTCAGTGCGACGTGTGACTGCCCAAGCAGCTGTGCTTAACATTCCTATGAGCAACTACCTAGGGTGTTTTTGTTTCTCATTATTAGGCTTACCAGTAGTAGACTGCAAGTAGGAGGCTACAGAATATTAATTAATAATTAGTAATAAATATAAAACATTAGCAAATACTGTGAAAAAATAAGGACAAAGGTAATTTTTCTTCTGGATTCCGAGAAGTTAAGGTAATATTTGTCAGATAATATAGAACTTGAGAGAATACAAATTGTACTTGGCAGATCTAATGTCCCATGGCTCTACCACCTGCTGTGATTCCTACATATTGCACTGCTATTTTTCTGTAATACCATTTACTCACCTCTTCCTCTAGATATCTGGCATTCAAGCAATTAGTACCAATAATGAAAGATGTATCCTGTAAAAGAGCTTGCTTGGAATCAGTTTCTGAAAACTGATTTAACTGCGTCACATCTTGAAGTGCCTTCCTTATTAACTATGACGAACTGCTCTAGATAAGGCTCTCTGTAAAGCCAGCTGCCTCTCTAGTTGCAGAGGGGTTTCATGGTCACACCCCACATTGCAAAGCAAACTAGTGTAGTTCAGAAATATACCTTGAAAGACTACCATTATTTCTCTCTGCCCAAGTAAAGGGAGCTTAGGTGACTGATAGTCCTCCCCCAACTCCTGAATCCACATTTAGCTGGCATTGCTGGGTACCAATACATGAGATCTGAAAACAAGAGAGAGTAAACATACTTCCCATCTGTTAGTTTGTCCTCCACCCCCTCTTCTTAGAAATCACAGAAACAGAAAAATGAGCTTGATGGGACCTTCATGTGTCAGCTCATCTGCCCCGGACTCGCATCCCACGCCTTACCCAGGCAAACATGCATTGATGTCACTTCATTTATGAATTGATGCAAATGCCTTTAGTGTAGAAATGGGCATAGTCTAAGCAGCTATTTGTCTTCTGTTGTTCCTCGAGCATATAAGAAAAATGAGCTGCACCAAAGCTTCTAAAGAAAGATAGCACTGTGGGGGCTCTACCTGCACGAAATGCCAGGAAACTACACAGTGGGATAACTGATGAAAAGTTGATAACAAAAAACCCCCACCAATGAGTAAAACTAACAGAGTTTATGGGGGAACTGGTAACAGTACTGGCCTGATCATGTACTAAAATGGCAAGTTCATATGAATAGCATTTGGTATTTCATCTGGTTACCCACACAGGTACTCAGTGGTTACAGTAATACAACTGTGAATGTAGACAGCTTAGAAATTATTATGGTGAATGCCCTTTCCCATCAAAAATCTTAGACTGAAGTATATTTTCTAAAGTACTACTTTATAGCATGTGGCAATGAAGTGCACAGCAGAAGTTGCCATTTCTTTAAGCATATTATTTCCAAGTATTTCTTCCTGTACAAAATAGTCAATCAATAAGGCCAGTCAAAATGTCAGCTTATTTTTAAGATAAGGTTATCTTTTCTGTGAACATCAGTTTTCTCTACGGGTAACTCTAGTGTAAAAATTCAAGCATACTGTCTGCAGTGTGATAGAAACTTCAGAAAAGCATAAACTTCAAACAAAAGGTAGACGGCTTTAAACAGAATTTTTATACAGGAAGGATAAACTTCCTTATCCTTGTAAGCATCATCACCACACATGTCCAGAATAATTTTGTGATTCAAACCTTGAGCTTGAAAGCTGCTTATTTTTTTCATTCCATGAAGACTGATCACAACATGTTACAGAACTGTTTTTCATACATCAGTGTAAGCATATGCATAAATCTCCATAGGATTAAAGTCAATACATACAAAAAGTTATTCGATGCAAATAAAAATCGAAGATACTGGATAATAGAGTCTTCTGCACTGAAATACCAGTCATCAGCTGGAGATTCACTGACATCAAAATATATCTAAAGAGATTCCTACAATAGGTTTATGTATAGTTTGTAGTCACACTGAGAGGGATAATATGGGACCTATTTCCCTTAGGATACAGATGTGAATGTATAAAACTCTCGCCTGCTGGATGGCTTACTCTAGCTACAGATGGAAGGCATGTGTCTTTTACACATCTTATTTCAGAGGGACAAAATGTTCTGGTTTGTTTTCTCTAAGAGCAACAGAACACATCAGAAGTCTCTATTTTCAGTATTGGTGGAGAAGTGGTGTGCAGCACTATTTATTTTAAACAGATGAAATACACAGCAATGTAAAAACTGCATTGATCTCTTCCAGTCACAATGTGCACTTCTAGTTTGGTATCTGCTCAGAAAATCTAATTGGCCAAACCCTTTTAGGAGCCCACACTAGCTATTATAAAATTAAGCTGTATGTTATGAGTCTGTGCTGCTACTTTTTAAATCTTTTTCCTTTAGAAAAGAGTGTCTGATCAGTTCTGAACAGAATGAAACTCTGGCTGGCTTTATTAGTTCAGGGTCAGATGCTTCTGTCAGAAATGAAACCTTGCTTAAATCCTTGATTCAGTGTCCCTTTAAAAACCACCAAAGAAGGAGGCAGTGAGGGAGAGGGGGGCTGATCTGTCTGCATAGCTCACTGTTGAGTAAAATGCAGACCTCTGTTCCATTTATCAGCACACATTTTTCAAAATGTGCAATATTACAAATTTACAGCTAATTTTGTATGCCTAGGGCACACCTGCCACTTGGTATGTTCAAGGAAACTGGTCAAGAAACAAGTTCATTATTTTCAGTTGCTGATAGACGAGGTGGTGCAACCAGAACTGAAGTGGAGGTATGCAGCTTGTAACAAAGAACAGCAAGTATATTTGCCTGTCTAAACCAGTTTTTTCCCACTATCCTGGACAAGGAACAAGTAGTGCTTATTTAAGTATGAATAAGATTCCCTAGATATGTTTCCACAGGAATAATAGCAGCATTCACCCATCTAGGCCTATCAAAGTCAATTTTTATATAACTGCTTTCTACTGAGTCCTTGAAATCTGCGGAAATATGGTCAGCAGCAAGATACTCTACTTTCTCTCTGTACTGTTTCCTCTCATCACTAGTTACTTTTTTTTAACTTAGGAATTTTTTATGCAAACTACTTCTGGAGTGTGCTAATGAACAAATGGGTGGAGGTTACAGTGCCAGGTACTTGCCTCTACAAGACTAAAAGACTAGTAGACGTTCGTTAGACGAACTGTTAGCTCGAAAACCTAACTGTACTGTTGCTGACATAAAGCAAATTTCAATATGTATAAAAATCTCTATTCAACCATTTTTAAGAGAGACAGGAAGAGTAGAGAGGAGAAAGCTGGCTCAGAGGCATGACACATTGCTTTTCTGAAGATCTAGGTGTTCTTTGAGATATGTGTCTTGTTTAGACTCACACATGATAGTGAGAGAGCTGCAAATATGTCCTAGATACAAAACAAAAACTGAAGCCTTTAAAAAAAAAAAAAAATCACATTGCACAGGAAACAGTCATGCTCTCTAAGAAGGGAACACAGGCTGGAGTGTTGTTGTGACTTCTTTTCTGTGACATATCCTATGCTTTTAAAGGTAATTTTCTGACAGTTAGACAGTAACTGGTTGGATGTCTTAAGGGCTTTTTTTTCCCCCATAGATTTTATAATTCAATCCTAAATTGAATAAAAGGTTATTCACAGTCAAATATAATTTGTATTTAATACCTGCTCAACTCTTAGATCCACTGTAAAAAAAAAATACAGAAAGTATACTGTGGTACTGTGTAGCAATGTACTGCTTTCAAAATGCTGTTTATTCTAGCAGCTGACCAGTTCTACTAGCACCGAGTAGTGGAAATTTTAAAAACTCCATAAAACTCTGAGCATGCTCCCTCTAAACCTGCTCCAATAGGGCTCAACATGCCACAGGCATTCTGTGAGCAGCAGAAATTATGAGTCATGTTTGCAACATCCCTTGCCTGAGCAGATTCTTGGAATCTAGCAAGATAGGAATTCCTATGGTAGCTTTCCTTTCAGTGGGAACATTAGGATCTCTATCTTCTACATAACTATTTATTTTCTATACTGTTAATGTCTCTGAGAGATTTGGCTGAAGCTGGACAAGGATTTAAAAAGTAATCAGTGGTAGAGCAGACAGTGTATTCACACCGATTTTTTTTTCTGTAGGAAACTTAACTAGAAAGTGCTCATGATTGATCTACTTTGGAGTATCTACCACTGCTAGCAGAGACTGCAGCTTATAATTCACAAGTGGGGATGACATAGCTTGGGACGGCAGATTATCGACCCCAGCTGTCTGCCCAGCACCCAGCATACAAAGGACCAAGCTGTTCATGAGACAGCTGTGGAATCACTGCCTCTTACTGAAACGGGCAATAGTTTACAGCAGCATCCTCTAAATGGGGTTCAGATTATTCACAGTGTCTCAGCTATCCAGAAAAGTGGTGTTGGAATGAAGAGTTGAGGCTAGTAACCTCCTGTGTCACCCCCAACTATGGTACCTCTTGCAAATTCAGCCGTGAGCTGCACTGATGCCAGAACACGATCAGATGCAGTTGTAACAGAGATGGTGAAAGGAGGGGGAAAGGGAGGCCTTTGTGCCTATTCCCATCTGAGGAGGAGCATCAAATATGCCATAAGTGTACAAGTAATGTTCCATGTAAATGAAACATGTACATGTAAATGTTAGATTTGTACGTTATATATACTTAATACATATAACATGTGATATGTAAAGTGTTACATAATACTTCATGTATTAATTAAGGTTTTGATCAGTTTTATTGTATTAATTGTAAAACAGCTTGGGTACTATGCCACTGTGACACAGGCAGGAATGTAGTTGGGGTCCCTACTGAGACAGTATGATGGAAAGACCTGAGTTGGTATGTAGCAGTGCTTCATTATGTCATTCCTTATTTTAGAATAGGCAATAATCCATAAAAAGTTTTCCTTGGATGACCAATTGTAGGAATCAGATTTATATAAACTCATGTACATGACACTCAACATCACATACCTTTAAAGAACAAAATAATTTTATGTCTCTGATCATTTTGTCAGGAGCAAACCAAGCCTGTTATCCACATGGGTATTATTCACTGGGCCAAAATTTTCAGCTTAGTCAATCCTTGTGTAAAAACATGAGTTTTTCTCTGAGCAAGAGACTGAGGTCTATGGGATTTTCCTGTATCACCTGTGAACAGAGACATGAGATTTTCATCATTCTTGTCCAGCTAGCCCATACGTCCCACATGTCTCCTGGTATGTCCTCATTCCAGGAGAGCCGAGAGTGGCAGCAAACCGCCCAGGCTGGAAGCCCCGGACCCGGGAGATCTCCCGACGGGGCCAAGTGGCCCTTACACCGCCAGCCCCGCCAAGCCGGGGCTCGGGGAGCGGCCCAGCCGAGCAGGCAGGAGCCGCCCCGGCCGCCGAGGTCGGGCATCCGGGCGTCCGCTGGAGCCGCAAAGGCAGAGAACCGGGCGGCAGGAGAGCACCCGCCGCCCCGGCCCTGCCTGCCCCGCCGAGCCGCCTGCCGCTGCACCGCTCCGCTCCTCCTTCACCTGCCGGGGCTCGAGGGCAGAGCGGACCCACGGGCCGCCTCCCGCCCCCGAACACCGCGCTCTTGTCCATTCGCTCCTTTCCCGGCGGGGCAGGCCCTACAGGCAGCCGGACAGCGAGAGCGCCCCTCGTGTGTGCGTGTATGTGTCTGTGGGTGTGTGTGTCTGTGTCTCCGGCATGTTCCCACCGAGGGAACTCACCCACCTTGGGGAGCACGGCCAGAGCCCAGACGGGCCTCACCTGGCACTGCCCCGCACCTTGCAGGAGGACCGGAGAGGGAGGCGGGGCGAAGCGGCGAGCCCGGCCCGTTGCGCCGCCGCCGGGGGCCGGTCTCCCGGCGGGCGCGGGGAGGGAAGGAGAGGCGGCGGCCCCCGACCGCCGTAACCGCTCCGCACCCCGCCCGCTGGTGCCGCCCCCAGCATGGCGAC
>VXAY01006949.1:173274-244182 GCA_013399855.1 Oxyruncus cristatus | reverse complement strand
GTCGGCACCCCGGAGCAGGTCCCTAGGGGGGTCCACCGCCTCCGGCGCCCGGGCGGCGCAGTCCGCCCTCAACATCCTCCACAGCGTCGGCCCCTACGGCTCGCAGGACTCGGTCAGCAGCACCCCGGAGGAGGGCGGCCGGGAGCGGCCCGCGGGGGGCGGCGGCGGCGGCGGTGGTGGCTCCTCCGGCAGCTCCTCCGGCGGGCCCCGGCTGGTGATCGGCTCGCTGCCCGCGCACCTTTCGCCGCACCTGTTCGGAGGTAAGGGGCGGCGGCGGGGCGGGGGGGGTTCGCTGCCTCTCCCGCCGCTGCGGGGCTGGGGGCGCGGGCGGTGGGACGTGAGTTGGGGTGGGGGGTGTCCTTCCCCCGCTCCCGGCCCCGAGGTGGGACTCGAGGACATCACTCTGGGGAGAGCGGCGGCCGCTCCAGGCTGGCGTCCGCCGGAGGGAGCATGGGTTTGGAGACGGGGCTCTGGAGCCGGCGTCTCCTATTGTCTGTAGGGAGGGCTGCGAAGGGGGGAGGTTAAAAATGAAACGAGCCCGGCGGCGGGGAGGAAGCGGAGCGTCTCCGGCCGGCGACTTTAGACTCTAATAGCTGTAATCAGTGCCTGTGTAAATACTCTTGCCTACTACTTACATAATTAGAATTTAATTGGATCATGTGTCTCCGCCGTTTATTCTAAAATCGGACCAAACTCCTCTTTAGGTACTGATTAACGTGTGGCTGATGCTTGTTTCCTCTAAGTTGTCGTGTTCCCTGTTAAGAAAGTCGATAAAGAAAAACCGAAGTTAAAATAAGTTTCCTTGTTTATTCCCCCCGCGAGAGATGAGTAGAGCCAGATAGCTGCCCGTGCCGCTGGCGTACAGGCTTGCAGCACTGGTACCCTGTAGCCTTGAGGATGGGTACATGTGCTCTCGAGGCGTGAGAAACATTCGGCTAAACTCGGAAATAACTGAGAAGCTGAGGCCCTTTTAGAAGCATATTAAACGTGGAGCAAGTAGTAGAATTGAGCGAGGTGAATTGGGCTGTATAGGATGAGCATTTTGCTGCCCGTCTTCTTTACCTTGAAGTTAAAAATCCTCTTGTTAGTTGCCAGCTGCTTTCAAAGTTAGTGAATCCTTTCTCTACTGCTTATTCTAAAGGTCGTTGCTCATATAGGTCAAACGTTAATATGCAAGTTGATTTTTTTTTTAATGGATGCATTTAATTGATAATTCATATATGCACACATCTATCTAACCAACTTCCCCAAATGCTTTTTTTTTCGGGGGGGGGGAGGAAGAAGCTAATGTAACATGCCTATGTTTCTGTGTTCTTGTTGATCCATTTGTGAATACTATTTGTAGGAGGTTGGTTTTCTTGTTTTTTGTTACTCAACCAGTTTTTAGCCAAAGCAGAGCTTTGGGGTCTGACCCTTCCGGGGTATGTGAGGTTTGAGTAATATGGCCTGCCGCCTCTTGTCAGTGTGTTGATTTTTGAGACACACAGCTGTTATTTCCTATTTCTAGAGCTGCCTCATCCCAGTGGTCAAACCTTAACAGAAAGCTGTCAAACCCTATTATAAACCCTTTAGAAAGTAAACCTAACTATTACCATAGTACTAAGCTGCTCAGTAGGAGTGCTTTGTTGCAAGGATGCTCATTACACCATCAAGGTAGCTTGAGGAGGAATAAGGTGCATGCATTTCTCTTGGTGATGAAAGGATGCCCTATCGTGGAGCATTGTGCAGCTCGGGCTAAGCAAAAGGGAATTAGTAGGATGTGTAGCCAATGGCTGCTCAAAGGTAAAACTTTTTTCTCTCCTGGCTTAAACATTATATTGCAACCTGACTTGCTGCCAGGAGGGAGTGGATTAAATGTAAATGTGATGAGGATCAATAACCTGGAGAGTTTTATTCAGATGCAGGAAGGTCTCTTCAAAGTAACTCTGAATTTGATCTTTTCTATGGCACATAGTATTTTTTAATTGCTGTACTACAGTGTATTTTGTCCTTTGCAAATCTCTGAAATTGTTATATTAAAGAGTATAGAGGCTGAAATGATGCAAAGCTTGTTGCTTCTACCAGTGCAGGAAAAGTGCCAGGAGGGGTGTACACTATCTATTCACTAATAAATAAGGACTGCCATACATGAACAGCGTGAGTAGCAAGTTTCAAGATACGTTGCCCTTATGTGGTAACAAGATGGTAATGAATCTACTTCTTCATTAAAAACTTCAGTGTGTCTTATTGGGATGAATAACTGTTTAATCATAGAACACTACACCACCTATGGAGAAGGACTCACTTGAAACATTATTCATTTTTTCAATTTAAATATTTTGTGATATCAGTGATACATTACTCCACATCACACTCAGTGTTGCCATCCTTTTTTAGTTGCATGCTTTGTGCTTTCTTGATTCCTTGTAAGAACTGGATGCTTGGAGCAAGTAGCCCCACTAGAGATCATACATTAGTAGCATCAGCATGGTGAAAAATAACTTGAAGCATTGTTTTTGTCCTAATGGTAACTAGCTCAAGCTTGTCTAGGTGTGGTATCTGGCATTTATCTTGTGTATCATAAGCATGCTTGAAGTCCCCTCCCTTGTTTTGTAACTTGCAAATTAGTTTGAATTGGTTTTTTTTATCCTGAAAACTGCCAAAATGAATTTTGAGGATTTGCATAGCAATTCTATGAGAATTAAAATAAAAAAGAACAAGAATAACTTCTGTAAGTTGAACTGAATCTCCAGCTGTTTATGTTCCTAGGCATACTGATTGGCTTCATCAGTCAGTGACACGTGGGTGTTGCATTTGTTAAATTACTGTCATTAATTTGCTATTAGTAAATTACACTCTATTGTCACTTTTACTGAGCTGTTTTGCATGCTGAAGTAATGTATAAATACTAACCCTCTGATGTAACATACTTAAATTCGTACTATGCTTGTTAATATGCCATTTGAATGAAAATATAAAAATTATGTCAATGTGTTGGAAAGTATGTTCAGTTATTGTCTATGTTCCTTTAATAGGAACTGTAGTAATAAAAGCCTTTCCTGACTGTGAAGGTCTCGTGTTCCTGTCTGACCTCAGGCTAGTGCACTTCTATGAACAACATATAGTGGAGTAAACAGTGCTCTGTGATTTTATGCCTCATCTCAGGGAGAGTTCAATTCACTCAGGAATTAGGGGCCTTGGTCTCACAAAACAAATATATGCGTGTTTAGCTTTGTGCTGTGAGCATGCCTGAAGTAGGCTTAGAGCATTAAGTAGAGTGAGACCCAAATTCCATAAGATCTTATGGCACTCCCAGATGCAGGGGCCAAACCTGTGCGTGACATTCAAGAGCTTTCTTGCAGCACGGTACCAAGCTTCAGCTTCCTTTAAGGTGATAACACTTATCAGGAATTTTGACCAGTAGTTTCCCTTCTCTGTTCCTCAGTGAATGGGACTTCCCCAAAGTATATATTCTTAACTTCTGTTTTGAACAGTGTGTAGAAGAGTTGACCCTGAGATCCACAGTTAGTTTTTCTAGTGTGTTTTTAGGCATTACATAGTGGTGTGTACACTGTCAGCACTGCAGCAAAGCTACTGCTGTAGTTACAATATGCCTTGTTTTTGTCAAAGATGCTTGCAGCAATTGGTTCAGCTAAAAATGGATGATCTTTTGGAGATTTTTTTTTGTTTTGGGTAACTGCTGATGTGTTACTTCCATCACTTAAAATGTTGAGAGCTCCTCAGAACCTGCTTCGTGTTTGTGTACCTGTTTCCAGGTGATCAGAACTGTGAGAATTCTTGGTGAAAACACCTAGAAAACATATCTTTTTGGTGTTCAAATTTAAAGCTGTTCTTGGGAATGTTGTTATAATACAACAAAGGCTTTAAACTTTCTTTTTTTTTGTTTGAAGAGTATCTTAAGGAATAGTATATAAAAATTCAACTGAAGATAGCAGAAACTCCCACTGAGCTTTTTAATTTTCACATCAGTTCATTCAAGTTGATTGAGCAGAGACTGTTCAAGTATTATACAAAATCTCAGATCATATTGTATACAGTCACATACAATTTTATATCATGTATTTATAGACAGGTTTTCAAATATATAGTGTTGTCAGATACAACTGTTAACAACTTTCAGGCATATGCCAAGATTTGTAGTCAAAATTTGGAGAGTAAGTTGCATGTGTTTTATTAGGAGAAGGAAGTTTGTTACATTCTTCTTAAGCCAAATAATGATCAGATTTTTTTTATGAAGTACTTTACAGTGCAGGATTTATCACTAGCTACTGAATGTATAGTATTAGCACAGTACAGGTAGAACCTTATAGGTATGTTATAGTAGCATCTGTTTGTAATAATAGCGGGTAGAAGTAATTAATCAGTTCTTCATTCTATAAAAAAAGTTCATGAAAGCCTCAGGTTATAACCTGAATTCCTAGCTGGATTGTGGGAAGCAGGAATCAGTAGAAAAATGATGTGAATTCTCAGAAAAGAACTTTTTTAGACGTCTCTCAAACTGAATAGAAAGCTACATCTTGTTTTGTTTCCCATCAGATCTGTTTAGTTATTTGATGCATTTGGATATATTCTTGAGGTTCTCTTCATCCTTCCCACACTTTTTTTTTTTTTGGAGAGTATGACTGTCTTTTGCTCACTTTCTTGCCTTCTCTTCCAGTATGACACAGGTACTATTGCTTGGAGAAATCATGAAACTTTTAAACAATTTGAACTTCAACGCTGCTCCCATTTTACCAGCCAAAGGAGTTGGAGTAGCTCTGAGATTTTCACCCCCTGAACTGGGAGAAGTGCTGTGAAGCATGTCTTGCATGACTATTGGGATATCCTGTCTGTGTGAATCACGTTAGAAGCAGTGAAACTTGTTGTTGTAGTTTTAGACCGTATGCCGTGGTACCACTAGATGTACCTTCTCTTCCTGGCAGTTGGATTTTTTTTGTGTGTGTGTTTGAGGAAGGCCAATGAATCTTTGGTATATTTTTCTGAATTGCTTCCTGGCCATTCAGAATGAGGAAAAGAATGTAAAGATTTAGTCTAATGAAAGCTATAACAAATTCCACCCTTTTTTAAAGGTATGATAACATTTTTATTTGCTGTTGTGAACACAAAAAAGTCCCATGTGCATTTTGCTGTTGTACTTCATAGGTCTTACAAGGTGCAAAACAGTAGAAGTGAAGGAACTGTCTCTGTTTTGGTGTTTTGACTTGTTTCTATTCACTTGGCTGAACCAGTGAAACACAAGTCATATCCATGTTTGTCCACTTTGGAAGAATTAGAGGCTGGCTGAAGTGTGCTGATTGCAGAAGGTTAAAATGGAGGCCAGTCTGAAAGCTGAGAGAATGCAAACATGTCTGTATGCATACACATAACTTTCCAACCACATAGCTGGAAAGGGAAGAGATAGATGTGTGCCTCGTTTTCTATTCAGTTGTACCAATGAGTTGACTCCAAAGGAGAGAGAAGAGTCAGTTTTGCAGTCTCTGAAGATATGGGAGATTTTGGAAATGCGTTAGCATCCCCTTAACCAAAATACAGATGGAAAAATCCAATCTGCTAGGAAGGCAGTCCAAGGATAAGTCTGTGGCGAAGGTGTTTCAGAAGAGCTGTTCTGACAATAGGATTTGAGGAATCCAACCCTTTGCCCGGTCTCACTGTTCCTGTGTTTAGTGGCCTCTTCTGTTCCTGCATGCATTCAGTTTGTAGCATAAAGTTCCTGGTTGGCATCAAAGGTGTAAACCCTCTTAAAGAGGGGACAAGAAAAAGTAGCAAAAGGTCCAACACCACCAGCTGCCTGCTCCAACTCAGTCTAGAGAGTGCTTTTAGTCTCAAATGTTAAGTGTTTGGACAAAGTGAGCTGAAAGAACTGTTTGGAGCTTCTAGTAGTGCTTCTGAAGCCCCTGGGAGACATCTTTCATTTCTTTCAGTTGGAGACAGGTCTCTGTGATAAGGAGCCTGGCACAGTGAAGTAAAGACTGAGGTGTATGATAGAGGCTCTTTGAAGGGCTTCTCTTTTTTTGTCTTCCTGCATGGTAAATGGAAGGGGTTAGGAGAAGACAAATAATAAAAAATAGCAGCACTGCATTTGTGGGAGAAATGTAAATAGTTGACTATCTGAAGAGAAGGAAACTACCTAATTGTAGTGGCGTATATAAATATTTCTTTTGGCTATCAAGGCAGTGATAATACCTGATTGAGCCTTTGCAGTGCCAGTTCAAACAAAGGCCTTCCTCTTAAATGTCTTCTGAATGCCTATCTTACCCTGCTATTGTGCCAGTTTGCCTCTTTTCATGTTTTGTCACATAATTGCAGACTAGTCTCCAACAACCTTCCAAGTAGTTTCTTTGTCTTATAAAGAAAGCCTTTTGTCACTGCTAGAAATTCAAAACTATTTTTAGAACATGTTGCCTACACATCTGTTTGGGAAAGTTCTCCTCTCCTGTTCTTGCCAGCTGTTCATGGAAAACTTGGTCATGCAAATGTTCTTGATTTGCTGTCTTAATCTTGCAGAAAACTTTTAAGTTTTGAATAATTTTGGAGATGTTTGGGTAGGTTTTCCCTGCTATTTGCATGCAACCTGTCACATTTTTTTGAGATATTTTCTGCAGTGTGTCTATTGCCGATTAATAGCTTATTTGGTTTCAGGAGAGATGTGTGGTAATTTCTACAGATTGTGTTCATTTACTTTGGTAGCAGAGTGTGCTTTTCTTGTAGATGTTTAACCCATGAAAAGAAAGTGAGAAACCTTTGAATGCTCTTAGTTTTTATTGTGGAGTATCTTTAAATGCATGCATCTTACCAATCAAAAGAAAACGATTTGTATATAATCAGAATTACCTGAGTAAAACCAGAACAGCATTTCTTAAGCATCTAGGAAAGTGTTTTTTGCTGTCTATTATCTGGGGTTATATAATCCCTAAACAAGTGCCTGTGTTCCAAAGGACACCTTTCCTTTGTAAATGATCATTGTGACTTTCATAAGGATGTCTCGGTGTGTATCCAGATCTCTTTGACGTCTGTTGTTTGGTAGGCTTCAAATTCCTGATGCTTGCAAAAATGGGAGGGTAAGCCACAGAAAGAATGAGGCTGGTTCTCACTTTGACTCAGGACATGCTTCTATTTTCTGCATGGAAATTGAATAGTATTGACCTAGAGAGATCAGGAATCCCGTAGGAAAATCTCATAGGGCTCAGGGTGTCTGACTGCCTGCTAAACAGAATACCAAGTGTTGTGTGGGATTTGACTCTATTACTCTTAGTTGTCTTTAGGAACTGACCTACCTGAGTGTTTTCTTTTTGCTTGTCTGCTCTGTCTAAAAACCAGACCACCACAGCCTGTGAAGAGTCCCCAAAGGGTGGGTGTGCTGCATACCATTGGGGATATTTTTAGTAGATTCTGTTTGCTGACTGACTTAGTGTGCTATAAATACAGAGTTCTCATCTGGCATGCACTATGCGTGTCTTCTAGTAACTTATAATAAATTCACCTAAGAATAATGACAAGAAAAAAACAAGCTGTTACAATTTATTTGGCTTTCCATATGAAGTGTCATTTGTATAAAGCAATTATTTGGTAACATTTTAACTGTAAATGGCTTTTAAAACTAGTGGTATTCCAAAACACTTCTTGGTTGGTCTCCTATAATTAATTCTTTTGTCAGATTGATTTATACTGCATTTTCATTATGGTTTTAAAAGCTGAAGGTGGAGTTTTTAGATAGGGAGGTTAGTTGAGCATCTGGAATGCTATCAATACTAGTAAATTATAGCCTTTGTTATGTCAATACTAGCACATTGCTTGAACATGTGTAGAGGCTATGGGGGAAAATGAAGCCTTGTTATGATTCTCCTGGATTTTTTTTCCTAAAGTGTATAGGTGTATATACAATTTTTTGAGTTGAAATTAGTTAAGGCACTTACCACGTTTTTCAAATTATTAGGACTCAGTGCAAAAAGGGGAAAGACCCCATGTCTTATTAAAATACGGGAGCACCTGTCTTTTAGTATTGAATTTGACACAGAATTGAAGGATGGGGTTTTGCTGAACTGTGCTGAGTGTAACCTAAATGCAGTTGTTCTGTACTGCTAAAATAAAAACTGCCAGAGCACACAGTAATAGATGTGAAGTTTTCCGTGTGCAGCAAAAGAAGAGTCTGCTTAGAGGTGCTTCCTGCCGATTGCCTGAACACACAGGCAGTATTTTGAGGATCTTAAATTTCTGTTATAATGAAATCCAGACCAATCTGGTGATAGTCTTTCAGAAAACTTACAAAATAGATTGTCTCCCTCTAAGGTAGTTCCCAAGAAATCATGTTGCTTTTGAATCCTGATTTCCTGCAGGTGTTAGAAACTTTACTTATGGTGGAATGAAGAACATCACTCCTCCGTTATTCTTCAGTGTAATATGGATTGAGTGTGAATATGGATTGAAGTTCCAGTTTGGGGGGAAAAAAGTCTTGCTTGTCTTGAGAAAATGCTGTGATGCTACTAAATAGATCACAGCATCATCAGCCAAGCAAATTTCAGAGAGATAATGATGGATGATCTCCAGAATATAAAGAACAGTGACAATAGTAAAATGCAGTTCTCTATGGTCATTTAACTGCTTGCACTGTGAGGCAGTCCTAAGTGTTTTTGCTGCATCAGCAAAGATGACTACAGTAGTCTAAAGCAAGGATGACTGAATTAGCCTAAGATGCCAGACTTGAGAATTTGCTGTCCATTTTCTTGTGTGTGGTGTTGTTCTTTGGGAAGAATGAGTTTAGAGTCACACACCTGCATTCTGAATACTGGAAGGTGTACTATGCTTGTGCAGAGTGGGCTCAGGGCTCCTATAGTTTCTTAAACTGGATAATCATGATTAAGCCTCAGAGCTGTTTGTGATCAAGTTTCCTGAAAGGTAGTATGACTGAGTTCACGTGTAAAGTGCCCAAATACAGGGTCAGCTATGCAACTTTCTTCTTTTTAATTTTTGAATGTTGTGATTTTTCAACCTTAATGGTAAACTAGGAGTGGTTTGAATGTTTTGGTTTTGGATTTTTTTCACTCCCTTATCCATGTGGGTATGGTTGTTAGAGGTAGTCAGATCAGTGTGGATAGATACTTACACTTGTTTTCTTTTTATAATAGTAGTAGTGCTAAGTGAATGACAAGTAGCTTGACTGGCCGAGTACAAAGCAGAGCAAAGACCTGACTTTTTGTTAAAGCTCCAGTAATCTATTAATGAATTACAGTTCCAAAATAATAAAACATAATTGTAAAACTCCTTCTTTATTTTCGAAGTGCTGTGCAAAGAAAGAAAATACCTTTTCCACCTGTGCAATACTGTCGTAAGGCTGTTGTTGGCTAAAGAGAAATGATCTACTAGAACAGCACATGGATGAAAATCACATATGTAAAAGAGCTGCATGCTATCAAAGAAACACCCTTTGAATATCTAATTTGGCAGTCTTAACATTTGCATACTAGATGAGTGACATTTAGATACTAGATGACAAGTGTACAGGCATTGCCTCGCTTCTTAAGGGCTGAAATACATTACTCTTCAGTTAATTTTAATTGTATGTCTGCTACAACTCAGCCTTGGATTAGTTTATATCCAAGTGTCTCATATCTGTGAATTTGTGTGTTTTGTAAGTGATAACATTTTCAAAGACATGTGATACTGAGCTTCTTTGTAACCAGGGATGTGAAAAACCAAGATTTTGAAAATGCTATTGAAATAAAATACAGTACTGAAATAGCTTCTGGTTTGGAGAAAATACAGATTCCATTGCTAGCATAATAAACTATGTACCAAAATAAACTAGTTTACACGCACTTGATAAGATCAAGATCCAGTGACAGCATAAAACTAGGGAGTGGAGGAAATGTTCCGTGGAAACATGGGACTAATTCTGCTGCAAACAAAGAAATCAGAAGGCTAATGCAAATAATGTGTTTTATGTTTTGCAAGTGGGGGAAATGGATGACTTGTTCGGCCCAGGTTATTTTCCTTTGTATCTCCTCCAGTTGTAAAGCACACAGTTGTGTTCACAGCTGATCAAATCAAAAGGACGTGATGAACATACTCAGAGCTGGAGGGCAAAAGTTCCTTCTAGTGGGCTGGGCTGGTGTATATGACTTCCCTCTACAGGTGTGCAGGCAACCAACCTTTTTTATGTATTTAAAGATTTTGCTTTAAAGCTTTATTTAGGAGAAATGCTTGAAAGAGTTTTAAGCTTGGATGGTGTAATTTCTTGACGTTAATCTGTTTAATACTTTGGGGAAATCTATTAATTTATGAAAAGAGAGCTAGAATTGAGCTTGCTGAAGACTGCTTAGACTGACAGCAGTGTTGAGATTGTTCCTATCCACACATACTAATGTTTCCTATCCACATGTACTTATGCTGTCACAGAATCTGAGGTCATGGAGCGGTTCTTGAAAATATTTTAATTTTTAAATTCTGACCAGTGTTGTTTCTCTTTTAGAGGTTGGCTAGCTGTAGTTTTGACCAGTGGCTAAAACATTCTTTTAAAAACTTGTTTAATATTTGACCTTTTAGCTGACTTACTGTCAGCAAAAGATTTCCAGGACCTTAGCTGTAGTCTTTGCTTTTAGAACAGTCAGTAGAAATTTGTATCTGTAATTTCTTTCAACTCTTGGAAAAAATTCTACTCTGAATAGTCTTTATCAATGCTAAGTATGACCTGCCTTATATTTGTTGTAACAGACATGTCAATCTTTCTCTGCAAAATACTTGCTTATGTATGACTGTTGCCTGATTATTAATCATAGGTTAAAGATATTGACCTCCATCTTAGGTGAATTGGTATTTTATTGATGAAAAACATCTACTTGGCAGCAAAGCTAGAAGTAGCCAAAAGCATCCGAAAATGGACCCCTGTTGAAGTGTATTGGAGAATCAGTTCTCATATTTTGCTGTCCAAAAATTCCTCCTTCCGTCTCTGCCATATCACAAGTTGTTCTTTAACTGATAAAAATGGCAGGTGTAGTATGGAGGATATGGACTGGTATTGAGGGAGGATGCAGGATGGTACTGAATGCTGTTGGTTTTCTGAGTCTAAAAAGCTATACAGCCATGTTGTTGGTTTGGTGATACACCTGGATTGCTAACTATGATGAGAAACAGGGTGCTGGGCTAATGTAGGATCATGAAATGATTGGTTGGAAGAGGCCTTAAAGATCATCTAGTTCCAACCCCACTACCGTGGAAAAGGACACCTTTCATTAGATCAGGTTTCTCAGAGCTCCATCCAACCTGGCCTTGAACACTTACAGCGATGGGACATCTACAGTTTGGGCAACCTGTTCCAGTACCTCACCAATGTTGAAAACATATACTGGAGAATGTACGTATACTACATGTATACTACATGTATACTACATGTATACTACATGGCTTTTTTAGTATTGCAAATTACTGTACCTGCTAGCTCTACTATAATGAACTGAGAATGGGAGACCTGAAGGTATTCTGGTCTAGATGAGATGACAACAATTTGGGGATTATTCTGGTTTTCCCCTTGTTTTGTTGAACAAGTACCTTAGCTTACAGGTTAAGAATGCAGGAGTGATGCATAATTAGTCCATATGAGGAAGCCTCTTCAATGCTTGGAACTAGTCAAACGTCTCTACTTGTATTCAGCTGTAATGTTTGTAACATATTCTTCATTTTCCAAAGTGCTGCAAAATAGTAGTTGTAAGATGCACCTCTGGTGTTTCTATTTCTCTTCATTTTCCCATCAAGATTTGCACTGTCTCTGAGCTGCTTAACACTGTGTCCCATGGCAGCTTATTCTTAACCGTAAAACTTTGTTAGCTGTAGCATGCAAGCATTCTTTGAAATATGTTTAAAAACAAATGTTTGTATTCAACAATGGCCCGACACTATCAACAAAGATGCAGAATTAAAATGAGTGAAAAACATAAGCACCCCAGCAAATGTAACCCTTACAGGAAATCCTCTGGAAAGGATGCCAGATTCGTAAGCAGGAAATAGGAGGAGGAAAGGTCTCTATGCAATGGTGGTGTTTGTTACATTACTCTTACCTAGGGGGAATCGGGATACATGGATATGAGTGCTGATGCAGTTGTTTTCCAGTCTCTTAAACTACAGTCCTGTGACACTAAAGCTCTGTTTGTGTCACTTATTGAGACCCTCTCCTTTTTTCTTCCTTTTCCCTGCCTTTATGCTGTTTTCTGTGTGGATGAGTCATCTTATTTGCAACACCTTTATTAGTAACTGGAGTGCTGTTGAAAACAAAAATATATGTGCAGAAATACGGATTTAGCTGGATCTTAAAAATGTATTTAAAGCCAAAACAATGTTTGAGTTTCGGACTTGTTTCTTTTTTTAATTGAAAGACATAATTTTGGGTATTATATTCAATCTGGATTTTAACTGCATTATCCTAGTTTTATCTAGAAGTTGTTATATACCTGTAGTGCTAATGGAGGAGTAACACTGAAGAGAAACACGCTGAAATAGATAATTCTAAAGTTCTATATCAAAGAGAAAAGAGGCCATTTTGATTAAATTCTTTATTTTAGGGATCGATTTTTAGGTATTTTCTTGTTCTCCAGTTTTTCTAACTTGCATTTCCGCAGGATTGAAAACTGTGATGTAAATTTTCATTAGCAGTATTTTGAAGCACAGATGAGTTAAAACTGATTAAACATGCTTCCCCAAGGATCTACCCATGTAAATATGCTGCACATATAGCACAAGGCATTAAAGCCTGGAACTTAAATGTCAACATATTAAATTCTAATCCTGTTGGTTTTCTGTTTATACTTTAAGGATTTGTAAATTTACAAAATTACACGCTTGCAATTCGATTTCAGACATGTGAAATTTCATATAGAAATAGGAAAGGAAGAAAAGCCTCAAGACAGTACATTATTTTTCTTGCATTTTTCCTCCTGTAGTTTCTCTCTGACATGTTTAGCCTTGTGCTCCTTCAGGAGGTGATGATAAATGTATTAGGTATGTTTTTAAGCTACTGTTCCAGCTAAAACACTATGAAGACAGCTTTACTCAAGTCAGTGAATCTTACACATGCAGAACTTTTGGTACACTCACAAATTTGCCTTGAAGAGCAGAATCCCACTTTTCTGGAATTGTCATCTATAACTGACAAGAATTCCTTCCTCTTCTGCAGGAAAGGAGCTCTTTCTGTAATCTCAGTATTTAGATCCTTAAATTCTTAGATCTGTAGCCCTGTACAGAAAGCTACAAACTGCAAGCAAATTCTAATGGTGCTTTCCTATCTCTGAAAGTCAGTAAATGCTGTGGCAATAACTGAGGAGTAGGAGTATCACCACAAGTACTTGTCCATAGAGAGGTAAATACAGAGGAAAGATACAACAGTTATTGTTGTATGCAATACTTAAACATTGCATGTTCCTTTCTCACAGAGTGTGTTGGAAAGCCATTTGACATTATAAATGATTTTCATGGTTATTTTTAGGTTAGGAGGCATACAATGACTTTTTCCCAAAATTTTTACCCAAAAGGGATTACAAGAACAGATTTAACTCTAATGAGTGATGTGTGGGCAAAACCTTCCTTGTTAATGTTCTTAGCACTTGAAGAGACCTCGGGGTTAACAGTTCCTTCCTGGCACTGGAATGCAGGATCAGCTGTGTCTAGCCTATTCTGAGGGATGATGTTTATCTATTCTTTCTTAATGGAAAACCATTTGTTTACTCAGGTATTTTATTTTGACAACTAATTTTGCCATTGGAAAAATTCCTAATGAACAAATTACTCTTAGTGTTTCACAACTGAGTCCCAATTTTGAATGCAGAAATTTGCATTTGATGCATTTTTATTAACAGGTAGCTCTTTCTTCATTACAAATGTGAAGGGTTTTTTTTTCCTTTTTAATTGTACTTGATTCTCTCTACCTATTAGATACAATTTCATTGATGTATATAACTTTGAACTGTAACTGAAAGGGCATTTACTGCACTCTTAGAGTTCAGTATCTCTCAGTTTTTTTGTCCACCTACTTTGAATTAGGTTTGTAGAAGGTTCCAGTTTGCTAAATGTGTCTGACAGAAAAGGACCAGGATGGTAATGAAGAAAACATCATTTAACAATAAAGTAACTGTCTTTAAAAACTTAAGTTGCTTGTTTCTGTCAGTGGCTGCCTGCCTAGGCAGATTCAGAAGGATAGATTGGTAGGAGAATTCAATAAAAAACAGATTTGTGTAGAGAGTGATCTAGTGTTATTGTTTCTGTTAGCTAGTAAACTTGAAGCTGCTGCTTCTTGTATAAACAAGAAAACCAGAAGCAATTATTCTTTAAAACTCAAAGCAGCTGTTTGAGCTGTGAAAAACCTTTCCATAACACAGACAAAAGTACCATTGTGACTGTTTATACGAATTGGCACTGGTGCTGTATAAACAGAAGGGATTTTCAGGGGTTTTTTTACATTTGCTTATACCTCATCATCCTGGTACACAAACTGAAATTTTTATTTTTGTGCTCTTAAGCCGTGAATCTTGCCCAAAGGCCTGGAGTAAAAGCCATTGAAAGGGCTCGATTCTGGCCTGGCTGCAGAAGACAGATCTCATGTATTAATATATGTTTGTGTCACTGTTGTGGTATTTGGCTAACTGCACTTAATAGCAGGATTAACAAAAGACTAGTAATCAAGGATAAATTGTTCGGGATTGAATACACCCTCCGTAGAAGCCAAGGAGAGGAGAAGCCGGCGCCCCAGGCGAGTCCCTCCCCGGGCAGAACCTGTTCAGCACCCGCGCCCTGGACAGCTCAGGCGGAGCCTCGGCCCGCGGCCACTCCCGTCCAGGTGCTCCCGCCGCCCGGGGGATGGGGCTCCGGCTTCGGCAGCCCGCAGGGAAACCACGGCAGTTAGGGAACTGTACGTACCGTGCTGGTCCGAAGCTTTCTGGTCAGGCTACTGAACTATACTTAAAAGACCAAGAGTTTGTGATAGACTCTCATCTGCCCCAGTGCAGTTTGGTACAGAAAACAGCTTTCACAGCCTTGAGAGTAGACCAGATACACTTCCCTGGAAGGCTCTTTGTAATTCTTTCTAAGTCTGACTCGTGGGTCTGCAGTTCCTTTGCGTTGCCTTTTTTTTTTTTTTTTTTAATAAAATCTTATTTGGGTTTCAGAAGTTCAGTCTTCATCTGTTTGCTCGTTTTTATCTTAGAAAATAGATTTCTTGTCACAGCTTTCCAAAATGGTGCTAAACTAGCTTCCTTGTTCTAAGTTTCATCGCTATTGTTTATTTTTCATGTGGCTTAAGGGCTTTCTGGAGCTAGTTCTTGTTTTCTGCTGAAGTTTTGTTAGGCTTGTAGTTTCAACTGGACTTCCCTGCTTGGTTCCTTGCAGTAAGTGGAACTAGAAAAAGAAAAAGCAAGCTGTGCAGATCCTTTCTGTTCTCGCACTGTCTGTTCACTTTTCTTTGACACTATGTGACACCACTTTTTTAAAATGAGGTGATTAAAGTATTTGATCTTAAATGTTCAAACCCTGGAGAAACTTCTGATATGTTTTGAGTTAGTATTAGAAAGATGCGTTGAGTAGTAGGAGGCTCACTGAAAGATAACAAAGATTAACCTTTTGAAATAACATTAGTTTTTCTTGACAAAAAGATAAAATCTACAAGGTGGTATTCTTTTGAAAAGGGATAGTTTTGCATTCAGTAATGTTGAGGTAGTAAGACAAGATCCATCTTCTGTGTGGAGGAAAAAGAACAAAACATGTAAATAATTAATTTCACTTAATGGCTTTCAAAGCCAAGATGGAAAACACAGTAATACTTGGATTCATGTGTGAAAACAAGTTTTGTAAATACTTTAGTGACCTTTTCCCTTTCTTTTTATGACTCTGCTGCAAAGAGCTATGCACTTTGAGTATTTTTTTTCATATTATTAACTTCAGTTTATTTAAGATAGTATGTGGGTTTTTTCCTACTTACTGTTACCTTTTTACAAATGTCTTGGAGGATTTTCTTTGGGGGTAGGAATCCTAACTAAATATTAATTCATTTTTATGCTGAAGATCTTTCGGTATACTGCCGTACCATATACCAGCTTCTATAAAAGCATCGGCAACTTTACTCATTTTTCTACTAAACAAATAAAAAAGGAACCCATGTGCACTCCCTCCCTACTGGAAGAAACAAAGTGAAATTCAGGAGGAAAAGAAAATAAACTGGTTTTGCCATTTCAGTTGTAGGAATACATTTTCTAAATGAAAAATGGAAATCCATCATTTAACAAGAATTAGTGTTGGAGTTTCCTCCATGTCCTGGAAAAGATGTTTCCAAATCGCTTGTCCCTAACATGGGTAACTTTGTTTTGTTTAGGTTGGACCTCTGCCAAATATCTGGGAAGTGTGGCAGGTTGTTGGGTAATTTCCAGGGTTGCATTCCACCTTTCAGTATTATTTTTTTTTCTTCCCTTAAACCTGCTTCATTTGAAAGATGATATGTAACATGATGTTATTTATACGTCAAAGGTTTTTATTGAAGTCACATTCTAGAATTATTACCCTCGTGTTCTGATTTCTTAGGTTTGGTATAAGAACACTTTGTTCCCTGGGTAGTTACAGAAACATGTGGAGATTGGACAGTGAATGAAATGCTGTTCATATTTACTTGGTTGGGGATGGAACGCACTATGTGCATTTACAGTTAAATAAATTTAAAGCCTGCTTTCACAGATTAGCCAATGCAAGACAAAAGCTCATAGTTTAAGGTTTTTTTTTTCCCTTGCCTCACCTTAGTTTTTTTCTGTAAAACTGTCCCTGTGGAAGTAGGAATTGGTAATACAAGTTGTCATAACTGGTACTTTAGAAGAGTTTCCTGTATCTTTTATAAATTGCTTGTGTGCAAGCCTTTGTCTATAAAAAAAAGGCATCTTTGTAGCGGTCCATATTTATATTTTTGAGATCAGAGTTTTTGTTTAAATTGGTTTCAAAGATTCAGTTTTGTTGCCAGAATACTAATAGATTGGAATACTGTATTGTTCTTTTAGTACTTGGAATTGATTCCAGAAGGCTTGCTGTTTTATTTTGCTAGATGGTACTACCCTCAACTTCTTGACTTACCAGCCTAGGCCAAGACCAACAATAATGTGCTGCAGGATTTATAATCCGACCTATGTTGTAGGTTAGAAACATGCTGAATTCACACAAATGTGTCTGAAACGTTTGATTTGGTTTTAAGAGCCTAAATAAGCTGTTTCCCCTTGAAGCTGTCACTGTATCATTCTAGAGGGTGACAGTGTAATAAGAACAGTCCGTCTCAAGTTTTATTGCAACTGGTCTGAATTTTGTTGCAGGTAGAAACCTGGTTAATGAGTTGAAGTTTTTATTTTTCTTCTGGAAGTCTTTGTGTAGATGTTAACTGCTGTGAACGCCCTTCCTTAATTAAGAGCTTAAATTTCAGTGTTGTTTTGAATGTGTCAATAAAAATTGTCCTACTTACACAATAGTGAAGAAGGACGATTTTCATGTTTATGTTGACTTCTATCCAAAAATGTATTCTCGGTATAAAATAATTTTATTCCCACGAGTATGGCATAACCCTTACAACTGCATCAGTTTTCCTCTTTTAGGCCAGCTTCTGGACAGTTTTGGTGCAGTTTAACGAAGGACTAATTTTACACTAGGAGCAGAATTTCAGTCTGTCCTTACATATTTGCAAAGTAGCTGACAGTGTGAGGGGCTGAAGTCTTCTGTTCACAGAACAAGTTCAGCATTCACTCATTTTTCAACCTAGACCTGGAGGAACTCCCTGAAGGATTAGGCAGCTGTTAGTTTTCTGTAGGCTGCCCACTGCCCTGTGAAGATGTCTTCCAAACCAGAAACTCTTGTTGTAGATTGTAGGATTAATACAATGAATGGTACAACGTCTACACGGTTCTGGAAAGCAAATACGTAAGTTTAGTGGTTTAAGTGGCATTCTCACTGCCCATAGTCAGGAATTGTATTGAGTCTTGCTTCATCTCAAGGAAAAAAAACCCACAGAAGTTGGTTTCTCTTATTGGCACATCTCCTAGTTTACTGATGTCTGATTTGATACAACGGCTGTAAAGGACAGGTATGGCAAGACCTCCTTGAGAGGGAGGAATACTGTACTTTTGTGATGACCAACAGGAATGCCAGGCTTCCCTTAGAAGCTTTTATTAGGTGTTTTTGAAAATGGTAGTTAAAGGCAAGTTTTCAAAAAGTTACGAAGATAAAACATCAAAGCCTGGAGGCAGAGGCTGTCTTTTACGTGCCTGTGGCTTACTTCTCAAAACTCTTTAATATGGATAGAATTTGCTCTGGAAGAACGTGAACAAGTCTGTCTTTTCACCAGAGCTGGCTTAATCTCAGTGTTTTATTGGTGGTCATGCTGTGAAATTTATCACAGTTGCTGTTACTGCACTCATCTGTGTGCAGTGGACTTACCTGCCTTCTGAAGGCTTCTTCTGAGGGGATTTTAAGCTGGTGTCCATGAGGGAAAGAGCTCCTTTGACCTCTCCTAAAGTCCAAAATAAGAAAGCCTTCTTAGAAAACTGGTAACGAGGTTTAAGTGTGAGAGATTTATCCTTCAAGAGCATCATGGGGACTTTTATAAGACATTTAAAGTAAATTTGCTGTCTACTGAAACAGGAGTCCTTTTGAGGGACTAATGTTCCTCTTAGATAACGAGGGAGATCTAAATTGAAATAGCAAAATGCCTATAAATTATAATAATTGTTAATTCTTAAAACCTGGTTTGTGAAAAGTAACAATGTGACAATTCAGTGCCCAAATACTTAGGCAGTATAAAATCTTTCCTGCTTGGACAATGGTTTGCTTAACTGCGAGTGCCTTTTGGAAAGTATAGTTTTCTTCACAGAAGATTTTGGAAACTTGTAATTTTTTTCAACCTAGAATGAAAAACTACTATGGGAAAATAGATATAATCTGTGTCTCTAATAATTGTGATATTTGGTTAGTAGTAGTAGTAATAGTCCTGAGTAGTGTCATCTCAGAACTTTAGATGTATAAAGCGATAAAAGACTTAAAAATTATTTTTTGATGAGCGCTTTGCACTTTAAAAAAGCAGGAGTCTAAACCAAATTAAATCCTTATTATTTGAGGAGGGCTAGGTGTTGGGTTATTTGACATGCATCACAGAAGTTTTATTTTCTCAAGTAAGGTTTTTGCTGCTGAAGTAGGTATATAGTACACATTTGAGGTGCATCCTTCATTTGATCGTGTCTTTTTCTAGAAGTCCACAGTCTTTTGGTGTGGGTATTTTTTTGTTTGTTTTGTTTATATCATGTAAGGGTTTACTTAAATGCAACTTATTGGTCTTTGCCCTCTGGCTGCTGCTTTGATCCTGTCAGTCTCTGAATTGTTTTCTATACTGCTGGTAGGCTGGCTAAGAAGGTGAAGGGATGAACATATAAATAAGTTGGGGGGAATGCAGCCTCAAACTCTGGCATTCTTCATGCTGCAAAACCCAGATTTTTTTTCTTTTCCTTGAACATTTTATTATATATGTTTTAATTGCCCAGTCACTGGATTTAGGGATCTGTGGTAGAGCTCTGCTAACTCATTAGATAAGGCTCTGGTTAAGAATGCAGTGCCACATGGAAAGGCAGAGCAAATTTATGTCGTGATTTACTTTTTCTGTGCCCCTTGTCTCAATGTCATTGAGGGCCAATAGGCATTTTTATATAAGGTGGCACCTAGAGACTTAGGAGAATTGTTTGACTTTCTGTGTAAGACAGGGCGAGTCTTACTGCCTTTCTAAAATATATAATGGTGACATTGTTCCCATTGTAACCATTGCTTTCCCCTGTCTGTTTTGAAGTGTAGGTCTTTGGAGGAGAGACTAATACATATATGTGGACAAACATACTTGCAGTACTTGGCATGCTGTGATGTTGATTTAATAAGGACGTTCCTGAAATAGGAGCAATCATAGTTGTTAAAAAAAAACCAAACAAAAATCACAAAACCCAAGCAAACCCCAACACCTTTTCTTCTTAAAATATACTTTATTAGCATGTTGCAGTTTCAGGCTGTCTCAGTGTTCAAACTCAAGACAGTGTCTCCTTTCTTTTTATGAGTATTGTTTATATATATATATATATATATAATATATATATAAAAAATAAAACAAATCATGATTGTGTTTGAAGAGGGAAGAACAAAACATACTTCTTAAATAGCTGCAGGTTCTCTTACCTTCAGCAGCCTTATGGATGAGTAAAGCAATGAAAGCATATAATATTTAACATAAAATCTGTAATTAGATAAGTAAGAGCATTTCAGATGTCATTTTTAAAACTGCTGAAAAGTCAAAACATCATTCAGTCTAATTTTTTACAGCTGTACATCCCTGTTAAAAGTTATTTACAGTCTAGTATGCTCTGTGTGTGTGTATGCATGCATATGTGCATCTTATTAGCATGATCTGGTTAATGTAAACTAGAAGTTTCTCTTCTAAGCACAGATGTTTAAAATAGGTAACTAGTCAAATTTCTCAACAGTTTGACTGATAGAACAATGCAGCAGTGGTAAACAGCAAAAAGTAGAAAATGCTTAGTAGCATTCTTTACAAAGGTTATTTCAAATGTGAGTGATACAGAAAATATTTCCTAACAGTTTGCTCAAACAGTGACATCTTACACATGAAAAGGCGAGAACTACATTGCTGAGTTAACTGCTGTGGGGTGAATGGTGCAACATGTCATTTGAAAGTTGTGTTGGTTTGTGATTTATGGATGTTCTGGAAGATTTTGCAGAATATGGCATGGGTGCTATGTTTGCTTAATAGAGGTAAAAGAGTAAATATAGATAAATCTGTCATGATTGATATGTTTAAAGCATGTAAGTCAATAGCTTGATTTTCTTCAGCTTTTATTGGGAATAGTTAAGAAAACTTGGTTGGGGGGTTATATCCCTTTGACTTCAGTTCTGTCTTCTTCTGAACTAATTATGCATCTTCTTTACTGTTCCTCTTATTAGGCATTTTGCATTTTTAATTCGTGATGGTACATCCACAAATGTTCTTAAAAGGTTCTGTCTTAGACAGAGGAACTTTTGCAAAACTAGTAATTATATTACATAAATGTGTATCATTCAAACTCCAGAAACTGCTCTCACATTTTATCAAAGTTTGTACATAATTCATGTTAAGCTCTTAAATTACATTAATACTGAGGGATTTAATGGTATAATTCTAGTGTACACTTTTGAAATTACATGTTTTGTAACCAAACCTTAGACTTCACCCCATTTTATAATTTTCTCTTTAATTATGTTAAAAGGCTGGTGTATTCCAGCACCCTAGATTCGGCAATAGTCCTTACACTAAGGTAAATATTTTCCACGTTCTAAGAATAGAGGGGTCAATACAGAGGGAAATTCTCTTAGTTGAATTTTCCATTTAAAAACAAAAAGGCTGCTTTATGATAAGCAGTGACGTCAGTACTTTTAAATAAAAAGTTAATCCTGAAACAGAATTCCTTTGTGCTAAGGATGAATGGTATTTTTCAGCCTGGACTTTTCTAATAAGCTCAGTTCTAATAAGCCATACTTTTACTCTGGGAAAAACCCAACCCAAACTAAAAAAACCCCTCCAACAAATCCAAATAAACAACCAACCAACCAACCAGCCATACCTACTCTACTCTCACCAGTTTCAAGTGAATGAAAGAAAATGAGTCCATAGGTTAGAAGTTTCCCTGCTGAATTAAGAAATTGGTGTCTCCTGTAGAGGACTGGTATTTTGGAGAGTTAAAGAGGGAAAGTATAGAATATAATAATACAGGAAAATCTGCTTTGTGCTTAGGTAATAAAAATTCTGGTATGTGTGATTAAAAAACAAGCTGAAAAGCACAAGAAAACAAATATACATTTGAAATATTTGTCCTTGACTTTATTGAAACTGCACTTTTAATAGATAAATTTTTTTCTGTTATACTAACAAATGTAATTGTAAGTATTTTTGTTTTATAATTTAATGTTGCTGTCAAAAAATGAATCATTATTATGTTTAGAATTAATATATACTCTCCTGGGAACATCCCACATAATAATTTAAGTCTTTTACTTGCATATATTCTTCCCAGATGTAATCTTTTCTATTTTGTACTCTGACTTTTTTGTCATTGATTGGTTTTCCCCTTTTTTTTTTTTTTTTTTGCCACTGCTACCTCTATTTCTGCAGGAACAAGTAGGTTATTGGTAAGTATTTCAAATAAACCAGACTTTACAAAGTTTTGCCTTAGTGAGGACTTCTTTTTTTTGCCCTCACTTACTGTGGTAAAAACTTTGTAGACAACAGACCAATTGTCTGTAAATGCTGTGCTTTCTCAGGTCTCCATTATCGCCTCTGTTTGTGTAGTAGAGTAATAGTTCTCAGATTCTCCGAGAGACTTTGTCTTCTGCATGCTTTCAAGCAGCATCATTATCTGTGCTGTCTTCTAAGATGCTGCCTTCTCCTGGGGCTTGCTCCTTTGTTCCTGTCTGCTGCGTTTCAAGTGCAGTGTTTACTTTGTCTCTCCCATTTCTTTTTTTCGTAAGACCTCGTATGTGTTTTGGCCAGTTTGCTCAGAAGACTTCTCTGCGTCCAACAAGATGCTCTGTTTCACGTGTTCAGCTTAGTCATCCTTGTCAACCATTATTCAGCCATTTTCACATCATACCTCTTCCCTTTTAGCTATCATTAAATATATTCTCAGCATGGTATAGCCACCCTCTCCTCTCTTATCATGCCTCGTGTAATTTTGATCAGATTTGTTGCGATGTACAGCACAAGTTTTGAAGATATTTACGTCTTCACGTTTTGAAAAAGTAGGACTTATTTCTTCTGATCTTGGAGCAGCTCTTCCTATATTCTCTTTTAAATTATGTGAATGGAAACTTTTTCTTTAACCCTAGTAGGTTTTTGAAAGTAGTGACTTCATCGACAGTGTGAAGTAGGGCAGGGGAGTGTAGACAAACTGGTTCCCTGCGCTTAAAAATTTGTAGTTGTCTTGCCAAGTTACTCAAGAAGTGCCTTCTTTTGGCAATAGAACACAGTTGTCCTGTGTGTCTTCCTCAGCTTGCATTGTGAAATGCTGAGTGGAAAGACCTTTTTCAGGTGTTTGAGGAAAATGTTGCTCTGGGCAATAAGAGAAAATTGAGGGAGTAGCAAAATTAAGGAAGAAAAAAAAACAACAAGTGTATAGGTTCAGGAAAGATAGGGAATGAGAGAGAATTCTTCCTCCTAGAACTGTGATGGGTGAGTTAAGTGTAAAAAAGCAATGGGAGTATGGGATATCTCTGAATTAGGGTTTCCAGGCATTTCATTTGCATAAAGTTTTCAGACCTCCGAGCTGGCTGCGGTGAGTTGTCATCATCTGGTAATGCAAGAACTGGGCTTGTTTGACAGGTTGATCTTGTCTGCTGTGTGTAAAAAAAATACTTTTGTGCCACAAACTGTTGACTATGCTTTCTGGCTACTTGTTTTCTGAATAAAGTAGTCAATTTGGCTCTAAAACGTATCACCCCTAGCTGAGCTGCGTATTCAGACAACAGCTCAGGTCCATAAGATTTCACTGAAGTGGCAAGGGCCCCCACTTGTGTACAGAAGCCTCTGAAATGGTGACAGGATTAGTTTCTTCCCATACTACTGATGTTATTCTGCTGGTGTGGCTGGAAGGGGACATTGCTCTTATCTCTGCTTGCAGAAGATCTGACAGTGAACAGACATGAGAAAGAGGAAAAGCATCTTTCCTTTGTTGCCCCTGAGTCATTTTGGAAGGGACTCATCACACCCACATAAAAGAGAGAGAGGAAGTGTGTTCCCTTGGATTCTCTCCCCTGCTCCCCTTCCTTGGGAAAGATGCAGTGGAAGTGAATGGTATTCTTCTGGGGGAAGTCTTGTTGTTAAGTGGAGTTTTTGGTTGCTAGTTGAAAATACACGTCTCACAAATAGCAAGCAAAAAGCTAAAATCATCTGGGTTTAGGGTGTGAGTGGAGTCTTTTTGCATGAAAACCGATGCTTGTTCATGCCTTTAAATCTGCCAAATGCAACACCCAATGTAGGCTTATATTCACACTTGTCTGTCTTCAGCTGCTTCTGGTCCATTGAGAAACTTCTGTTGTGGATCTGGGATGGGAGGGGTGTGACTGTCTGAAATGCAGGTAATAAAGTAGAGTGAATTAATTAATAACTTACAAGTCACTTTAAAAACTGTTCTTGTCTGTGTGCTTGTCAGTTTGAAAGTGCAGAGTCTCTAGGACTGTATGAAGGAGACTTGAGCAATCTCTCGTTTAGCTTGACTACAGATCCCTGTGGGTGATGGGATGGGGTGCAGCACTCAGAAACACACGTGGTGCTAAGAAGGTTTTTCCTCCTCCCGTTGGGTGCTTGCATCGGTCTCAAATGTCACTCTTAAAAAGCTGTTCCTGTAATAACGGCTCTTCTTATTTCTGTATTAAGAGTTGAAATCAGTCTTTCCACAGGTCTTTCCCACCTGTAATTTCATCTCCTGTTTTGCAAGATATTTTAGAATAGGCCTTTTTGTCTCTCTTTTAATGGGTGTATTTATTCAGTTTCTAAAAATGTGCAGTTCTAAATTATAATCATCATCACATGTTACTTTTACATTGATATTAGACACTCAAAATTGTACAGTTGATAAAGGCTTTATTTATGAATTAAAAAATGTCTTGTTCAATTTCTCTTCTTCATTCTATACTGCATTATTTTTCAGTGATTGCTACTGAAGATCTCACTTTCCCAATTATGAAGATGAAGTGAGCTGAAGAAGTTATATAATATGATTCTGTCGTTCACAACTTTTTGCTTACGAGATGAAGTATTATCCAAACATATCTTGTCTCACTATTCCATGGGCATCTTAACTGTAATAGTTCAGGTTTGTTTTTATTTCCCACTCTGTATACCCCCCCCTTTCTCACTGAACGCTGTGGGAGTTTCAAGTTGGAAAATACAAGACAAAATACTGTGTTTCCCTTAAGGAATTCACAAGTTTGTTTACTTTAGTTTTACGATACAAAATTGGGGAAGAAAACCCCGCTAGATCAGCCAAATCAGTAAGTGCTACGAAGAAGATATTATTTGTGTTTATCCTGATTCAGTTTTCTATAAAAGACAGAGCTTGGAACGTTTGTATTTTGTTCCTCATTTCTATTTGATTTCCTATTCTTTCCCAAATTGAGGGGAGTATTTCTTTCTTTCTTTTCATCTCCAGAAGTCTTTCCAGATGGTGCGGTGTTATCATGGCTTAGACAATTGGCAACATAAGGAAGGATGGAAGCTAGAGAACGTGATGTATCTTTTCACCAAGACATTTTCTTCCTTAGCCAAAAAACTGTACATGAAATGGCAAACTTTTTTTGAGCGGCCACTTGTATTAGCAGCTACAAAAGTTAGAAATTCTCCTGTAGAAGGTTCCCTGGGAGTTGGTAATCCTCTTTTTTATTTTTCCTTCTAACTTAGACATTTTTTTAAGTTCTTTGTTCCTGAATTTACTGTGAAATAATTTTCATATTCTCTTTGATGGTTAGGGTGAACTTGCTGGGTAAGATGTGAGCTGTGTTAAAGCAATATGCTTTCATGTACAAAGCTTCGTGGTTTTGAGCTTACAGAATTACTCATTCTATCTTTCCACTTCAGCTGTCTTGCGAGAAGACAGAATTCTGTGCCTTATAACTGATAGACCGTGTGGTCTTTACTGAACCTTCTTTTTTTTTCTTTTCCTTCTTTAATTTTTACAAATTAGTTTGCAGAAGAAGGGAGTAACAGAACTTTGTCTTGAACGGGACTGTTACGTCACCAAGAATCTGAAGTATTTCCATTTATTTTTCTGCTGTTCTACAGTCTCACTTCATAGTCTTCTGTACAATGGAATAGAAAAGGAAGAAGCAGAAGAAGTAGAGGCATTACAGTTTGACTTTTAAAAAATGTTTATGCTATTTTGCTTTATATTCTTATTAGCCAACTTAGGGAACGTGATCTAGATGAAAAAGTAGGTAGATGCTGAAATAGTTGGGGAAAAAAGTCCTGCAGTTGCTCTAGGAGAGCAGTTCAAATGAAGTGTCACAGTGGTCTGCTTTGGGTCTGTTTTGAGTCAACTTCTTTTTTTTGGAGGCTGGGCACTTCAGGAAATAAAATGCTGAACTTTCTGAAAGCACTATGGAGGGCAAAACTGGGATTCCTAATTGTTTTTAACATGTTAGAAGAGTGTTCATAATTGATTAAAAAAGGCAAATGAGAATTACTAAATGTAAGCTGAAATATAACACTAAAACCAGGACTTGTCTAGTGCCAGTTTTGCTGAAGATTTAGGGAAATGAGAGGAATGAGCCAATGACCTGTTGATTTGTTTAAAATGTACCTACTTGCATACACTCACATAAAGGAGGTATCTCGACGTATAGATCGATCTATATATAGCTATCTAACAGGTGTAATGGAGTGATGTGATAGGTAACTATTAATTTCTGCTTAGGACTTGTGGAGTCTTAGCCTCAGAGCTCTGCCCAGCTCTTGGCAACGCAATATGGTAAGGTTGGAGAGAGGCCAGAGGACAAGAGGAATAAAAGGTTTAGACATCAGGGCCTGTGAGGAAAGATTAGAGTAACTCGGGTTTTTTTCAGACTACGGGAAAAAGATGAAGGGCACACACTTTCTGGCGTGAACAAGTGTTTTATACTGAGCACAGTTGCTGCCTGTTTTCCATATCTATTGAACACATAAGAAGTAAAGAACTTTTTTTAATGTGTTGTGTTGTTTCCTTTTAGCATTGCTATGCAGGCGTTATTTGTGTGACAGTAATTTTGCATACCACCCTCATACCATCATATTTATTGGTTGCTGTACATTCAAATTGTCTGTACCTCTTTTTCTAAGTACCAAAGAAGAAGTGTCAATATGTAAGTAACATTTGCCGGGCATCTTGTGATATACATCTTAGAAAAAGTGTGTGGATGCAAGGATTTATCTTTTCTTATAACTTTTTAAAATGCAAAACAAGGTAGATTTATCGGTTTTATTTGAAAACAAAAGGATACAAAGACTTAAAATACTAATATATTGCATAATTATTTTAAAGGAGCAGCTGCTCTCATTATACTTCTAGGTTGGCTTTGGCAGTGTTCCAGTTGATGTTTTCTGCTGAAAGTTTACTCTGATCAGGCTGATTCAGTCTTTTCTGTTGTTGCAGGTTTTATTTGTGCTTACTTCTTGCTACAAATCTTTAATATTGATGTTTTAAATTGCTGAAATAATCATCCATTCTTCTGTGCAAGTCTAAGACCACTTTAACATGTTTCCTTCATGTGCAATTCTGTGACACTCTGCACTGTGTTGTCTGGAAGCTCTTAGCTTTTTTTTTTTTTTTTTCCACCACAAACTAGATATTCCAGAATAAGTGCCAGTATGATTTTGCAAAAATTTATAGGTCCACGAGTTTGTTATTTGGATGCTTTGTGTTTGCCCCACTCTGCACTGAACAGCACGTTAAGCAGTCTGATGTTTGCAAAGCATGGCAAACTAACAGGTTGAAATTGGTCTGGATAGAGGGAGTGCCAGCCATTGACCTGTCCACGTGGACAGTTTCCAAGCCTGCCAGAGAAGGAAATTACAGGTTTGGTAGATGAATGTGAGAGGAAATGGGATTCTTGGCTAACTGGAGGTTCACTTGCCGAAGATGGTGGTGTCTCAGGAAAGTGATGCATTCAAGAGAGAATGAGAGACAGAATTCACCTCTGATATAAGTCCTGATACTTAGGCATGTTTAATTATTTCAAACTTTCTGTGCCACCTTGGGATTTTCTAGTAGCTGTACTGCAGCTACTGTTCTGTCTCCATTTCTTGTAACTGTACTTTTTTCCAGGATTTTGGTTTTGTTTTAAGTAATGTGTTACTTTCAATATTGAAGTCAGGGTTGTGAAACCTAGATGATGGGAGCCTGTAAAAATTTGTTTCCCTGCCTGTTAAGGATGCAGCTGGAAAAGTCAGCTAGTTTGCTCAGTTTTGGTGCTCAGTTCTTTACTGCTGTACTTCTGTGTGTAGCAAATGGGGTGAAAGGCAGTTCTTCGACTGACTTAGCTTGTGTCACTGGCAGGGTGTTCTCTACTATGGTAGTAGAAGGAAGGACAGCTTTGCAGTGATGTGCTAACAGTGACAACACTAATACAAAGGTGATAGTTTGTCATCTTGGGTAAGGATAAGGATGCTGTGAAACCAACACCTTCATAAGAGATGGATATTTACCTAGAACTGTGCGTTATCTCTTGTGCTCTCCTTGTAAATAGATGGAGAAAGTAGTTAAGTGTCACAGTTTTTAGAAGACACTTCACATGATAGTACCTCATCTGATAAGCACTTCCTCTTTGTTTTCCAAATGTCTGTGAATGCATTGTTTATCTACAAAACTAGTAAAACAAGTTATTTCTGACCTGTTGTTGATTGTTAAAGTCATGTGAAACTTTCTTTAAGTTACTGGATTTGTTCCCTGAGACTGATGGTAAAAACAAACATAGGCTATAAATGGTGTTAGCCTGCTGGGCAGGAGTACAATAGAATCTTTGTTCTTACAAAGTACTTAATTGTAAACTGGGTCATGAAACTATTGCCTTCTGATTTGAGAAAAGGTGGGAAAATACCAGCTTTTTTTTTTAAGGACCTTTAACTGGCTTGTGGACAGTGTTGATTGTTCACTTATTTATATATTTCAAATACAGTTTAAAATAAAATAAATATTGTGTCCTGCAGTCAAAATAATCTGTTCTTTGGGATTACTAAGCGAGTTGAAAATATTTATTTCCTGCACACAAAACATACACTATGCATCTTTTGGGAAAGATGGCTAAATCCAGGAGCTGGTTATTGCAGCAGAACATTGTGAAGGAATGAGAAATCAGATTTCACTTGTATTGGAAAAATGTTTCAGCAAGTGTTGTGAGCCCAAGGCTCTTTTTCTGCTATTATGCTAGTCTTTGCCATGCAGCTGATTCTGGACACTGGAAAAACATGTTTTCCACAAATATACCTTTACCCCTGTCAGCTAAGTTGCTCCTTAAGGCTTAGTTAAGTATGATGTCCTCTACTCTTTGGGTTCTTCAGTTCCACATGCTGAGTAGAGCTACAGCAGTCAGGTATCCCAGACTTGCTGTGTCAGGAGGATATTTGTAGTTGTTTAACCATTAGGGTTAAACAGATCCCCCTTGACACAGGACAAGCCACAAGGTAATGTATTGATAAAATACTTGCTGTATTGCCAGAATGCAGGATGTATGTTCTTTATTAGTAACACTGTTAACTTTAGCAGTGGTTCTAAGGACCTGTTGGTGGTTGTCCTTGCCCCCTGTCCCTCCCAATTACATGTGTTGATGACCTGGGGAATAAACTAGAAGAGTTCTGTCCAGAAAGCAGAGGGAATCTGTTAATGACTGTCTCCATGCTTAACTAGCCATGAACATAAATGTTAACTTGCTGTAATGCAAATACTCCCTTCTGTCACAGCAGGACTCTGTCTGCAGCGTATAAGGAAGTTACTTTTTCACATCAACTGTGTTGTCAGTTAAAAATGAGAATAATGCATGGGTCTAGTCAAAACCTGGTAATCAGCTGCCTTAGACTGATAAAGATGGAGAGGAAATTTACCTTTGGTCAGTTTTCAAAGAAACCTATAACAAACCAGTAATGGGTGGTTTGGGTATTCAGGGGACTGAGATACTAATTTCGATTTTAGTCATGTTGAGATGTATCCTGGGGGAAGGAGGCTACACAGTAACTGAAAGGTCACTGATAAAGCTTTCTACAAGTAAATTAATCCTTTCAACTTGTTGTGTTCCCCCCCCCCCCCCAAGATGTGTTTTGCTGTTGTATGCTTATTAACCCGTTTGTAACTGTTGTTTGTAAAAGTGTGGGTTGGGGGAGGAGGATTAAAAATAAGGAGAGAAGAGCAATATTTAAACTGAAGTGTGAGATTGACACAAAGAAGAAATATATATGCTTCTTTAGGCTTATGACTGAAATGGGAAGAATCAGAACTGTACTTTACTTCAGGAAGTGGTTTCGAGTACGTGTTCAGCTACTGCCCTGAGTTTCTTGCGGTTATTACCAACTGTCCTCTTTGACTTGCTTCCTATTAGCTATCCTAAAGAAATAAATAATTGTCTTGATAAAGGAAGTGCAGTACTTCTATCAAGTGCTAATCCTTCAGATTAGTTGCTGCATAATAATTAACAGTAAAGATGAAAATTCTCAGGCATCAGTAACTAGAAAGTGCAGCATCAAGTCGCTTGTCATCCTTGGCTGACTCGGTTCACTGTGGACTCCCAAGGTTAAAAGTACAAAAGTAAGGGGCAACAAACTAAAACATGTGGGAGCAGGCCCAGATGGGCATGTTGGTGGAAGGTGCAGTGGCCTTTTATGCAGGCCTGCATCGTTACTTTTCAACAGCATGAGAGAAAAAGTTGTGCCTGTGCATGAGTGTGGACACAGATTAGGTATTTTTGCCGTATTTTGTCCTACTGGACAACCTACCTGTAGGTATGCTCCTTAACAACTGTTATGCATCCAGACCCCTGTTGGTGGCTTTTTGTCTCTCACTTGTGTGTTAATTATTCAGCAGATCAAAATCAATCAGGCTTTTCTCAGACTTTTCTGTGGACTGTAAATCTCGTCCAGCTGATCTTGTCCTTTAACTGGAAGACTGCTGTCTTTGGCAATGACATAAATTAAGGTATTAAGCACTTTTGTCATAGACTATTATGCAGTTGCATCACAATCCAGATTGTCTTGGTTATTCTTTACCCCACGTTGCCTGAGGCTGTGACCTCAAAAACTCAACAAGTCATGCTTGGCTAGGATGAGAGAGTCAAACAAATTCAGTGCTACAGGAAATATTAGTGATTCAGTAAGTAAGGCAACACCCCTGAGTTAATGTTTTCCAAGTGCTCCAGACTGGTAAAAGATGCTGCTGCTTGTATGATGAGATGTAAAACTGAGATCCTTGGTTAAAGTTTCAGTGCAATTCCTGGTAAAAAAAAAAGACATGTTAATTCAGAGTTCTTGCCCAGTTCAAATTTTCATGGCTGTGTCCTCTACACATTTCTAATGTCTGTTTTACTAGAGTCATATTATCCTCTTGCTCCTGTCCCAAAATGTTCTTAGGGTTGTTGGGAAAGTTTGCATTCTAGAGATGCTGACATGTTTGCAATTGGCAAGAGAACAATTTCCAGAAAAAATGGTCCATTTTGAGATCTTTTAAAATCAAGGGAATTATATTCATGTAAGAAATGTCAGGTCAAAACTGAAAAGCTTCCAGGATTTTTTTTTCTTTCTTTTAATGTGTGCAGAATAACTTTTTGGCTTGAATATACATATTTGCTACATGGTTGAGTGTACTCACACTTATATATTTTTATTTTCCATAGGATTCAAGTGCCCTGTATGTTCAAAATTTGTATCTTCTGACGAAATGGATTTACATCTTGTGATGTGTTTGACAAAACCAAGGATAACCTACAATGGTAAGAAAGAAGTAAGCTGATAATTATTTATTAATTTTAAACATTAATGTGATAATAATTCTTTGCATAATAAGATACTCTGGTAACTAGTTAGTGAACTCAGAAATTATGTATGTTTTTTTGCTTCTATTTTTTTCAAATTAATTCTTAAGAACTCGATCTTCTTACACTGCATGCCAATATATTTTGCACTGTGTTCTAAAAATATAAAATTATTCTCATTTGAGTGTGTTTATTCCATTTTTTGACCATTGGTCAGTGTGCATTTAGTGTCCAATTGAGATATGTTTAGCTTATACGTCCTCTCATGTAATGACCTCAAGTAGTAAGGTGAGTCAGTCAAATCTCCTGGAAACTTTATTAAGGACTGTTACTTGACACACTGTGCATTTGCACATTATTCAAGAAAATGACCCTTTCTTGAAGGAACTAAAGAATTTCCTCCTCCTTCAGCTGATTGCATATGTGATACTTCATAAGGACCAGTAGATATATATGTTTTTGTTACTTGGATCAAACTGGTCAATATCAAATGAATCACCTGTAGTAGCTGTTTTTCCCCTGCTACTAAGCTCTCCTTAGAGGCAACTTTTGATGCAAGGCAAACAGGACTTTTGCCACTGAGATCAAACCTTTCTACCACTGTGGCTTAGGCTGACTCTCAGTTCTATGGTGAGCACATTAAAATGCTTCAGGAAACTAGGAATTTGAAAATTTTACTGAAATCTGTGTGCCTGTTTTGGCAGAGCTGCCCTACCACCAGAAAATCTTAGTATCTCTTTGATGAGATTATTTCTCACCAGTCATCAGATGTGAGAACAGAATGCAATTATAAAGGAATTGTAAAAGAGAGGGAGCTGGAGGTTTTTTTGGAGGTGCTGGTGCTCACAAGTGATATCAGGGAAAAAGCTGATTCAATGTAAAACAGAAATGTCACATAATGAGGGTGGTCAAACATAGTAGCAGACACCCGAAGAGGCTGTGCAACCTCCATCCTTGGAAATGATCACAAATTGACTGAACAAGGCCCTAAGCAATTTAGTCTAACCTAGTCGTGCTTTGAGTGAGGGGCTGGACCAGAAGACCTCCAGAGGTCACTTGCAACATAAGTTATTTATTGCATAGATAACCTCCACTATTATGGCTCTTTGACCCTCCAGGCACCTTGCTCTTAAGGTATTCTATACTGGACTTTTTTTATTGGAACAAGTCTTGAAGAATGGTTGGGCCCACCTTGTTCTTTATCCAGACACTAATAATGCTGGCCCATAATTGCAAAAATAATTTGAAATCATATGCTTAGAGTTGTGAAATCCATTTCACAGCACAGCACTTAGGAAAAGAAAATATTTCTTTTTTTCCTTGTGGTGTTACCACATGTATATTTGAGAAGGTTGACTTCATCTAACAGAGAGGGCTTTTTTTCTCTTTGTTTTTCCTTTTTAAATTTAGGACTGAGCGTTATTCAAGCTAAGTTGTGTACTGGGGAATGTTGGATGTTGGAGAGAAGCAGGCTAGTCACTCCAGTCAAGGCGGGATAATGCACTTGGAATCAGTTAGGGTGGAGCAGGAGGAGGCAGACTGGCAGAGAACAAGCACTGGCAATTATCCAGCTGATGGGATGTGCACAAATTATGAGTTGACTGACTGAAATCCTTTACCCCTTGCTGTTTCCTACATGTACATATGAGTGCACTAAGTGACTAACTTTTGTTGAAAGATACAGCGATTACACAAGGTACCCTCTCAGTATCGTTTGTGATGTTTGTTTGTGTCACAGCAGTGCTGTGTTCAGACTCTTTTTTTTTTTTTTTTTTTTCTCCCTTCCTGCACTGTTTCTTTCAGCTGGCACACTACTGGTTGGAGCTCCTTTGGGCCATCTTGTTAACTCTGTGCAGTTATTACCAGCAACGTGTCATTTCTCAATTTAGGAGTGTGTCTACTGTACAGTGAGCCTCAGAAACTCATTCTAGGAAATGGTTATATAAACTTGAAAGAAGGAAACTGCTAAATTAGGTAGGCAGGTTTGAGAGAGACACTTACTTAGAAGTATGGTCTCATTCTCACAACCACTTAACAGAAGTGGGCATTGATCCTTGTGACTCCAGTCAGCTCCTGGACTCGTGGACTAAATCTTAAATTGTATCCTATAGTTGGCTGTTGGGATTACTGCAACACAAAGAAAAGGAGGATACGGCTTCAGAGTTGTGCAGTGCTCAGTTGCTGCTTTGTGGTATGATTGTGCCCCTTTAATGAGGCTAGTGAAAGCAAATTAACTAGCAGATTGGTTACTTAATGCCACCGTGATTTCAGGACTAGAACTGCATACGTGCCTTTTCTTCTTGTCTATTTTGCTGTTTTCCATGGTGAGATTAGTGATAAATCTGCCTTTTGTCATAGGCCATAAGAAGGGCATCTCAGGTTTTGTTTGAGAGAAGAAAAGATGCTGCTCAACTTTTGGTACCCTCTTCCAAAATGGAAGGCATTTTTTATGCTTTCCTTTCTCATTGTTATCTTGGCCTTGTGCCATACATACTCAAATAGAGCCAACTAGGCACCATTTGATTGTGTTGGTCACTGATCATTTCCAGTCCTATTACCACTAGCAGGAAAAATATCTTTTTTTTTTTTTGTCTTTCCTTTTTTCCACCTTCTTTTGTCTCTGAGTTTTGTGTTGCACGTTGAAGGGAGCCTTAGACTTTGCAGGTGCTGAGATATTTAGGAGTTGAGCAGTTGGATCGAACCGTACTTATGTCTAGTTGTATTCTAGATGTGTTTCCTTATGATACCGTAAATGTATTGTTGTTCTTTCTAAGAAACACCAGGGAGCAAATTTTATGCATTTTGTCATTCTGAGAAGACAAACCTTCTTTCTTTTTAAACATGAGTCTGAGGCATAGAGTCTCCCTCAGAAAAATGTTATAAGACTGTTTAGTTGTGATTTGAAGTTTAAAAAAATTAATGAGTCCTCCCAGCCAATCTCTAATTGCTCTCTGAGCTACCTTTGTGCACTACATTTGGCAGTTGAAAGGGTCAGTGAACTGCAAACTCGGGCAGCTGTCTGATTTACATGTGTTTTCTGAAAGAGAGTTGTCACAAAATTGTCCCAGTTCTATGCTGGAAGTTGCACTGATTTTCATATAAATAAATCCGTACATTTTATTAGCCTTATTCTTTCAAAGTCACGTGACTTGCCTGCAACAGAGATCTCATTGCTGACTCAACTTGGCATGTAAAAAGAGCTCTTTCTTTTTTTCTGTGGAACTTTGTTCCATATCTCTTTAAACTACTTGTGGTGCTCACATATGAACAAATATCTAGGCATTTTGATACAAAAGCTGGTTAAATGAATGGTATTGTGCAAAAAACATTGTAATATTTGGTGATACTGTCTTAAAGTCTTCCTTTTCTTAACAGTTCGAAAAGACTGTTACTTACTGAGTTGCTGAGGAGCCAGAGTAGGTCCCATGCACTGGTTAACCACTTTTATGAGGAAAGTGGGTTACTTGTTAGTTGCAGGTTTTTTTAAAAAAACACTGCTAAAACGTTCTGTAGCCATACCTATTTCTTTGAGCTTCTCCAAAGTGTTAAATGAGGCCCCTTGCACCACCGTGTTCAGATTCACCATGGTGAGTTAGTCAGGGAGCCCACTTCAGGCCTGCTGGGCAGGAGGTGTTGCTTACAGTGTAGCCCCCTGTTTTGGACGGGCTGGGGCATTTATGTGAATTCACTCAGTGCTTTGGAAGCAACATGCCTTTGACTCCTTGCTGATCATTAGAGCTATCCGGTGAAGTGTAGATTTTGAATATAATTGTTGTGCATTTTGTGTTGTTACAGTATTGATTCTTTTTTCACTGGAAAGTGTTCCATAAAAAATTGAGAAGACACAGGAGAGACTTGTGACTTTGGAGGCACCATCTTTAGATGCTTTGCAACAAATGCACTGAATTCCTTCTGAAGAAAACATGCAGTTCACTCTGAAATAATTCCGATTTTCATTTTAAAATTCCTTTGTTTGTTTCTCAAAAGACTTTGTAAGACAGTATTATTTTTGTTATTATTAAAGGGCCCCTCTGAGAGCAGGGACTAGCAGCCTGGCACCTGGCCAGATAGGGAAGCCAGTGACCCCAGGGAGCTGGGGAGAGCCAGTCAGCTCACTAGACTGGTTGGCTGGCTTGGCGAGCCGGCCTGTCCTCTTTCAAAAGTTTTGATTGAATTAGCACATTCCTGTGGAATATTTTGGGTTTCATCAAGTCAGCACTTTCTGCTGGAATGGTGTTCTACTGGAAACTTTCTAAGCCGATCTCCTCAAAGCCGCTCGCTCAGGGGTGGTGCTGCTTTGACATCAGTGTCGCTTTCACTCAGACCGCTCTGCATTTAGTTCGCATATGGCAGTGGGTCTGACTGTTGGCCAACATATTTACTGAGGTTCATTTTGAGGGGAAAAGCTTTTACTAGTAAAATTCAAAGAGGAAGAATGTTGAGACACCCAGTGCATGAGCTGCTGGAGATTTTTTCCTTACTCGAAGTAAGGACTTTGTAATTTTTCTTTTTAAATTACAACTAGTGAATTTTTTTAGACCTATCATACTAAAAATGTCTGAGCAGGAGATCAGACATGACAAATAGCAGGGATTAAAGATATATAATTTTAGGAGTTTATCCAGTTTCTTTGAAATAGAGAATTAGTATGTGGAAAACTGTTACAGACAGAGTATTGAAAAGTAAGGTAGGTGTACCAGAAGGAAAAACACGAGCAGAACTCTGGGTGCTCTTCCTATCTGGCAATGTACTTTGTTTTCTGGGGTGCTTGATCTAACACCATGCACAACTAGCCAAGTATTCCCATGCCATCTAACCGAATTCAAATTGACTTGGGCCACAGCACTGCAATTCATTCACATTACCAAGGATGCAAAGGGTTTTGTCATGATTTAAATACACTGTTTATTCTAAACCAGTTTGAGGTATTGGGTTGTGTCTTGCGAGGAAAGCATTTCTTGCTGGGACTGCCACATGCTGAGACCTGCATGTGAGCAAGTGTCAGAATCTTGAGCTGGAATCTGTGTGAGCAGTAATTCTGGTAGAGAAGTTGTCAACATCGAAATGACAGCCATAACATATGCATTTTGATCAAAAGTAGAGACTTAAAGACTGGCATGAGTCACCTGAGGGATTAAATAAAAATATTTTGGAAATGTTCTTTGTGAATGGGGCTGACCTAATTTTTTTCTAACACAAGTTATAAACTTTATTGATTGCTGTCTGTTTCAACATCTTTGGGGCAAGATACTTACGCCAGAACTTGTTGAGTTTATATTACTCAGTAGAATGAAAGAAAAATATTGCACCTTAACCTGATGTTTGAACCACAAAAATACATCATTCTGATAATCCTGCCCACTGCAGTGACTTGATTTCCTTGGTCACTTCTGTGCACCAAAGGAGAGTATTTTACTCTGAAGGGATGATGCTCTCAGCTATTTTGATTAATGTACTCAAAACTTCAATCTGGAATGAAAGGAATTACCAACTTCAAATTCACTTCTCTTCCAGGGTTCCTGAGATCATACCCTGTAAGACCTTGCAAAAGGGCATCTTGCCAGTCTGCCTGGAAAAGCTTAAGCCTTCCTCTTTGTCCTCATCCTTTAATAGGACTAGACTTTCAGCAGAGCAGTACAAAATAATACTAAGGCAGACCAGTTCTTTCATCCCACTTTATCCAAGGTGTAAAATTCTCCATAGAATTTCTCAACTCTTTCATTTTTAAAGTTTAACAAGATTCTCCAGAAGTTTCTAGCTTCTTGCTCTGCCCTATATGGTTCTGTGCTGTCCTCAGGGATGCAGGGGAAGAACCTTTAAAAGGTAGTTTAACAGAACATGTAAAAAGACACTTATCCTGTGCTTGCAATTAAAACAGTGATATCTACTCTTTGTTTTGATCTTGTGTACTCCTGAACATCCTCCAGAGTATGTAGGAGGTTCATTCAGTGTCCCTGATGCTTTAAAACTGTTTTCCACAGTAGTTCTTGAAATTACGTAGAGCTGTTTAACTTTGAGATTTTGTTTAATGTGGTGACAGTAGAACATTGCTATAACGAATAAAATTTTCATCTCAGACATTTGCACAGCTGTTCTACTGTGAACGGGTATTATATCAGCCCAAACTTTTCATAGTTTGTCTTGCAAATCGTTGTTACATTTAAGGGGGGAATTGTCATTTCAAGGAGGAAAATTGTGTTTGAAGACCTTGATTAAAATATATTGACTCATTTATACTTTATCCCTTTGGGAATTGTTGGTAATGTTTGAACAAGGAGGAGGCTTTCACTGGTCTTCACCAATGTAGGCCATGGATAGCTACTTGTCCAAACCTGACTGCCAAGAAGAGCAGTGTCAAACTGTAGTTCTTCTGCCCTTTGTTCAGTGAAGCTGTATTTCCTTCCCACCATCCCACATCTCTCCTTCAGCAGTTTTTGGTGCCTCTCAGAAGAGCATCACTGCAAAAGCAGCCTGTTACAGTTCAGCTTTTTGTGAAGGGAGGTTGCTGATTTGAAAGAGTAATGCTGACAAATGTCACTAAAAAAACACACACTCATTTCAATTCGTGCCTGCCTCCTAAAAGGGGTAGGGCCTGCTTCAGTGACCCGATTTCAGCCTCAGTCACTGGATGAATTGGGTCAGTCTGTGATAGTGTGGAGCTGCAGCACTTTTACAGGCCACAATCTCTTATCTTTCCTCCACACCCACAAACCGTCAACCCTTTTCTATGGACTCAGGAACGTAAGCTGTGTGTTTGTAATGGTGTGGCTGTGAAGAAAGCTCATGAAACGGGAACATAGTGTAACTGAGAAGGAAGTGCTTTGACTGTCTGGAGCAGCAGTTCCCAGAACTGCAAATTGCCCCACTCATCATGGTAAAACATAATATTGGAGGTTTATTGGGGGTGGTTGAGGTGTCAATATTGTTTATTATTTTACTTTTCACACAAGAGAAAGGGAGGTATAGATTTGTAAAGAAGGTATGACAGCTCACTTTCATGGTTCAGGTTGGAGATGCTCAATAGGTTATGCTGCATTTTCTCTCCGTAATGAAGTAAAGTTGACACGCTTGGATCCTGCTGAGAAAGGACACACTGCAGAGATCACATCTTAAACTTTTCTCTGGTTTGTTGTGCATGCAACTTACTCTTTTAATGAACCTTTGAGAAGAAGGATATTTGGTTGGGTGATTCTCTGAATACTTTTCCTTAAGCCAGGCCTAATCTGCTAGACTGAACCTCCTGTGACAAAACCATGGCAAATCACTCCTGGCCAAAATATCTGCAATGTCAGCTCATAGTTAATTCATTTCTTGAGAGTGGGACAGTAATTTTTTTTTCTCATTACTCTGGATACACCTTTAAATAAATACATACCTGTGTCACAGGCATATTTTATATGCAGCACTGGATAAATACAGTAAAGCTTTTGACAGCTATAGAACAACCCTGCTTGTTTCTGAAATAAATAGAGAAAATGGGATCATTCGTGTGCCGAATAGCTCAAGTTGTTTCTTTTGCTTATAAGCTACTCCTTAACCTCAGATACTGCCGTTGTCTTGCTGTTGTACTGACAGCGCTGCTCAAGTCAAATGACAGTTCTTGTCCTACAAAATTACAGCTCCACCTGTGAACCGGTGCCGCAAAGAACATCTGCGGGTGACACGGGCAGTGATTCAGATCGGGAGAGAAGGGGACCCGATACTCTGCGCCGTGTGTCATTGTGTTTCTCTTACATAATGCCTGCGCAGTGCTGCCTGCAGCAGAGAGCCGAGGGACGGTTCTGCTCGCTCGGCAGCGAGCGCTCGCTGTGCCGTGACTCCGCATCATGTGATGCGGGCAGACAGGAGCTACCTTCCATGCCTTACACTTAATCAGTCTTGAGCTCTGAGAGGTCATTCGGAGGATGTCATAAATCGTGTCTGCAACTGCTGCAGTCTTGTGACTGCTGGGAACTTAGCTCCAGGGAATATAATGTTCCTAGTTTTGTGTGGTAATTCTGCAGTCTTTAAGGCTGATATGTCTAAAACCTTAAGATTTTACTCGTTTACTAGCAATAACCTGCCTTTTTTTTTCTTTTTTCTTTTTGTTTTTGTTTTGGTTTGTTTTTTTTTTTTTAAGTTGCTCTATGGAGACAAAACCTTGAAAATACCCCTTTTCTGATGTTAGAGAATAGGTTTCATTGGCTGGATTTTGAAATCAAACTACTTGAAGTCATTATGTTTTAAAACATAAATGTCAGACTACATCTCATGGAGACTGAGTGATCTGTGTGGGAATTTCATGGTATTTTCTTCTCTAAATTCCTCACTGCTTTGTAGGGACTAGTACAGATTATTTGAAGACCAGGATTTTTTTTTTCCCCTAAAGAAATATAAAAGAATAAGAGGCACACCTTCTTGCTCAGAAACTGCCCCAAGGGCAGATCAATTTGCAAGTATTGCCTGAAACGTCATTTGTAATTTTTTTTTCTTCATACTATAATTTTGCTTTAAAATACTTAAATAATCTTGTGCTTCTGAGTTGCAGACTCAACCAATGTAGAAAAGAAGTCCATCCAGCTTTTGCAGGGGATTTCAGTGATAAAACAAGCCTAACTTGAGAAATGATATGGATGAAAACACTGTTACTGTGATGGAGTACTCTTACTTCTAAACTGGGGATTATTATTACTGCTTACACGGGGGAAAGGATTACCTGTTTCTGGTACTTTTAACAAATCCAGTGATTCTAGACCAGGGTCTAAATTCCCTACTGACACAGGCACAAAATACTAGAATTGCCTATTGTAGCCTCCCTGGAGGAACTTCCTTGCTCCAAAGTTTGCTTTACTTTGTCTCACGTGGCTACAGATTTGCTTGGCTGCAGAAATAACCCCAAGTTTTAACATATGGCTGAAACATAAGAAACTTCATTCTTGCTAGATTTAGTGCTGAACTGTATTAATACTTAGGAAACCTTGTGAAAGTTTCCTCATAAAAATATCAACTTCCATTTTAACACTGCACTAACAGCTATCTGTAACTTAAAGCCATGTCAGATTTTCATCATTTTGACCGTGTTCCTTGTGCCCTCCTTCCTTGTGTGAAGTTTCACTAGATAGTCTTCATGTAATGTTAGGTATTGGATAGCCTCTCTGTGGCTAAGCAATAATGTAGTATTCATTGATAAATGTTAGCCCATAAATAATCTTTATTTATTTGGAATCAAGAGATAGAGGGAGCAATTGTTTGGTTAACACCCTTTTTTTTTTTTTTTCCTCCCCAGTTCCAAGATAGTCTATTTTAATCTATGGCTTTATTAGCTTAAATGCTTTGTTGTCATAATGGTGTCCAGTGGTTTTGCTAGCCTGTGAATTATTAGGAGAAAAGTATAACTTTAAATGGTTTTGGAACTATGCTGCCAGATTGTGGACGTATAACTTGGAACAAATACTGGAGAATTGTCTTCAGGGACTTTTGTTTTCTTAAACACATCTCCCATGTTAATCATTTTGTGTTATTATTTGTGAATGATCATGGTTGCTGAATACTGTTGAAATTATATGGGTATCTTGTATTTCAAGTAATTGCTTTAAAATATAAAAGAAAGCTTATGGATAGTTTGTTTTTTTGGTGGGTTTTTTTTCCTCCTCTTGTAATTAAAGACCCCATATACTCAGCATCTTACTGGGATAGTAATAACATGTAGGTATATGTTAGCACCAGAAATACTGTATCTCTGTGCTTGCTGGAATAAATTATAATAGTGGATAATGGGTTAGTATACAGCAGAAAATGGAGATAACTTTGAAAACTCTGACTCATTATTTGATGTTATCAGAACCCTTTGCATTCAGACATGTTTTGCATTCCATCTATATCACAAGGATAATTGCATTTAGAATAGGAATGGCTTGTAAAAAGTAGTCTGTCTGCTGTGAACACTAAAGACAGACAAGTAAAAATTATGCAGTGATTTATATCCCTGTCCCGTGTATACATGTTAACACCAGACATTCAGTTTTAACTTGGAGAAGGCTGATCTTGAGCCTGCTGGGAAAAGCACCCTGTAGGCCTAGCACCTGGCACTGGGGTTAATAAGCCAGACTTCATGCGCGCTGGGTTTTGGCACCAGCGTTTTCATTGTGTGTTGCTCAGTAATACATCATATCTTCCCTAAGAATAGTGTCTTAGTCACACACAACTGTTTTTTCTCCCCTCCTCCTGTTTTGACTTTAGGCTCATAGTTTCATCTTTCGTGCCATCTTCCTTAGTGGTGCTCCTTATGCATTCATTTTGCATCAGATCAAACTAAACTCCTCTGCAAGCTTGCAAAGAAATGAGTCAGTTCACTTGGCCAATGTTATAAGACTGGAAAAAAGATTTGGCAAAACTCGTTGTGCTCAGGGCACCTGTAGGAAGCCTGGAATAGGAACATGGAAAAGGACATAGTGAACAAAACATGGAGTCAAATCCTTCATCCAACTTCAAAACAAGTCACCATTAAAGTAACCCATGTTGCCCAGAGTAAAAGGATGGCTAACTTAATCTGAGCTGCTTCACTTCATTCCCTCTCTGCCTCTGCTCTTCAGGGACACTATTGCCCTTTCCTTTCCTTCCATGAAGTTTTCTAATGGGCTTCCTTCATCTGCCTTCTGTCAGGTGAGAGTTCTCACAGATTTCATTAGGCCAGCATGTCCCCATCACACCCCTAGTTCATTGCAGACCACAAAGAATGAAACTTCTTAATTGAAAATCATTGCAAAGCAATTTCTCTGGCTTCTGACTGTAGTTTCAGTGATGGTGAATGGTTGAAGGCTTGCCATTTGGAAAAACTGTGTTCTGCAATCTTTTTCGTTTCCTTTCGTGTTGGGGATGAAATAAATTTAGCCACTTAAAAAAGCTGACGAAGCAAAAGGTGTTTCCTAACCTCAGTGGGGATCTTTTTGTACAACCACATCCACATCCTGCAATTGCAAGATCTTATCCAGTTTAGTTCTTTCCTTCAGCTTGATCAGAGACACTCATCTTCTGTTGTACTCTACTCTGCCCCAACCGTGCTCTGCCTTGCTTGCCCAGTTTTTATGAATGCTGTTGGTGATAGCATCCAGTTGTGATTTGGAAAAGTTGCTCATTTTAACAGACTTACAGCATCTTAGTTAAGTCTTCCTTTTAATTGTAAAGCTATTGGAAGAGATCTGTCTTTGCACAGTATGAAGGGAATTCTTCACTCTCCTCATGATCACAGAGGGATCTTTTCCTCATGAAATCATTAACGCAGATTCCCAAGTGATTTACTACCGTAAGAAGCTACTATAGATAAATATTCTTGGGGTTATATGCTTGACTGGTCATGGTGTGGCTGATGATTTTGTGTTTGTTTGGGGGTTTTTTGTTTGATTGTTTAGTTTTGGTGTGGTGTGGGGGTTTTGTTTTGGTTTTTGGTTTGTTTTTTGTTTTGTTTTGGGTTTTTTTGTTTTGTTTTGGTTTTGTTTGGTTTTTTAAACTTTTGATAAAGAAGTTATCTGCTATGCAAGGCAAGCTGGACTTCAGGCCTCTCATTTCTCTTGAATGTACCCTGCTTGGTGACAAGACCTAATCTCTGCCCACTGTTTAAGAGGAAGCTGTATTGTCCAGCTCTGAACTGGATCTCTGGATTAAGATCCCAAATTTTCAACAGGTCTAAATTGATTTTTCACCTATCATAGTTTCTTAGTACTGGTACGGATTGGCAAGTACATATAAGTAGTGCTTAAATATTTTGCTTTGTTTTACACCACGAAGAACAAAAAATGATATAATTTATCCTAGCAAGCAGAGAGATATAGTATTACTTGTACTAACAAGTACCTACCTACAGGTTATTACTCTTCCAGTAAGATAATGAGTATATGGGTCTTTAATTTCAAGAGCAGGAAAAACACCCAAACGAACAAAGATCTGTGTGTTTGCATCATACACTGGTATTCCTTCTTGCCTGCTTCTGTAAGTTTCCTTCATCCAAGCTCTCTCCAACTCCCTGTAAGAAGCAGACTCTTTGTCAGCAATACGCGCTGATTGCCTCTGGCCATTTAATCAACCGCTCCTCCTTTTGTAGCATATTTGTGGTGTAAGATCCTCTTTGATGGTAAACTCAGCCTTGGGAAGTGTAAATCATTCTTACCTGATGGAGCCAAGGAGGACGCATTCCCCAAGTGACACTTTCTTACGCTGTTTCCTAAGGTATCTTATTTTGCTGCTGTTTTGTTTCTTGTGGGTTTGCCCCTTTACATGCTGCTTTTAACTCCTGACATTCAAGACTAATTCCCAATAACCTGAGAGGTCATGTAATAATGATGAAAAACCAAGAAAACAACCTAAAGGCAGCTTCCTTATTCCGTATGTCGCAATAAACAGCTTTCTTTCAGGAAGCATGTGTTGGGGTACACCATTCATGATGGGGTTTCACAGTGGGGCACTAGTTTGGTCCTGCTGCATTCAAGACTTTTTCTCCCAGTCGCCTCCTGATGAGACAATATTTAGAGGTGTTATCATTTCCTAGGAGTAATGATTCTGAAGGGAAAAGGGGAAAAGCCTTGGGAACAAAAGACAGCATGCTAAGGAAGACTATTTAAGAACAAGGTACTCCTTGGGTCATTCAAAACACAAATATACATCAGTTCAGTTGGAATGGGGACTTAGTATGGAATGGGTAAGGCTGGCACACAGTCTCTTTGCATCATGTTTTAGAGGACAGGACTATTTATTTGTGGTTAATTTATGAACAGGTGCAGCTTTTTGTCCCATATCTAGACTAAAACTTGACAATTTAAGGACATGGTATTTACAAATGTGATGAATGGAACTTATCTTTAGAAGTCAGTGCAACAGGAGAAAGTTGTTTAGCTGTCTTGAAAAGATGTAATGTCTAAGAGCATCTCAAACTGCAAGCAAACCTACTAACAGGAGTTGGAAAGACTGTAGCTTAAGCAGAAGTTTCAGAGTGAATCAGACAATTGTATTGAGAGCAAATCTTGAATCACTGTGGAAATGTGTAGACACTCTTGCAATAAATCTCAAGACAGGAGCACAAGATGTTTCATGTCCAATCGGGCTGATAAAACTTATCTTGTATGAATACCTATTTCACCCCTGCTATCTGGCACTTTCTGCCAGATGTACAAATATGGACTGAGAAAGCTGTTACACTAATCCCAACAGCATGGGAGTGGCTGTGGATGTTGTTGCTTGGAAGCAAGGCGTTTTGTTTCTCTGACTACTTGGCCTTTTTTCAAAGCCTAGGTTTTCACTTCGAGTCCTGGGATGCAAACTTGACTTTGTCTAAGAGCAAGGTATCTTAATTGGACATTGTATTACAGCTGTGTTATTTAAACTTGGGGTTTAATTTTCTATTCCCTCCCCGCTCACCCCTCCCCCCCAACTGTAGCTTGTATTGACACTATGTACCATACAGTTGCAGATGGATTTCCGTTGTGGCCACTGAAGCAAAACTTCTTTATTAAAGAACTGTTTTCCTCAGTGCACAAACCCTGCTCCCCCCTATATTAATTAGGTACCTGGATACATTTGTAAACTAGACAGTTTTATACTCACCCTGCTCCCTAAAATGTATTTCTGTCACTACTGTGTCAATTTCTATCTTTATTCAACAAGGAGTGCTTTTTCTCCACCATACACCTGATCATTATCTGTGAACAGGAAGCATCTGGCTGATTCTCAGAATTAGCTGCTGAAAGCTGAGAATGCCCCATCAAAATCTGAATCCAGTTCTTCAAATGTGGATTAGCTGAGAAACAATTATACTTCTGCAGCCACTTCCTTCTAGCTCAGCCTGGTGCTGCCATACCAGTGTTGCCTCTTAGGTCTTATTCTGTAAATATTTTTCTTGTGCAACTTTCGGTTTGCTGTGTGCTTCCTCCCCTTTGCTTTTTTGTTTTAAGTAGAGGGAGAACCAAAGACTGTAGGCAATGTTTGCACAGGAAGTCTTTCATGATGGGTATCTGTTTGTATATAGCTTTCTCAGTCTTGAACTAAGTCTGAGCAAGGTGAGAGGGAAGGGGAAAACAAGGGTAACGCTTAGACTTTGAGTAGGAAATTGTAACAGGCTGCTATGTGGAAAGGGGTGAAGAGTGAGCTGCCAAACAACATCATCCCCAGCAATTCATCAAATGCTTTGTCAGCATTTGATTAAGTGTCACATTTGTTGTAGCTGATTAGTTTGTTTTACAGATACTAAGTTTTTGTGTATTGTGGTGGGAAAGCTGTTTTCGGATTGCTTAAATTCTGTGTATTACCACATGAGTCGTGCAGTGGTGTTTGAGGTTATTTTACCTGTCAGAAGCACAAAAAGTTTCAACCTGTGCTTGTTTGATTAGCACAAGGGTATTATGTTTTTATTCAGCAGCATAAAAGAGAATTTAGATTGAAGTTATTCAGGAAAGCTGAATATTTAACTTTGTGGTGTTGTGAATTCTGAAAACTGCTTAACTGTGGCACAAGTGAAAACACTAGATGTTGAAAATCTCTTTTACATCTAATCTAGAGGAGGTGGCTTGTATTAGGGCAACAACAAATGTTTTTATTCAGGACCCCACTGCTTCTTCAGGAGATGTGTTCCTTGCTGAGGACAGTGCAAGTTTAACTTCTGCCCTGTGAAGGTCCAATCTTCGCTGGCGAACCAAGCCCATGGCTTTAGCTCTGCCTTGCTGAGTCTGCTGACTGACACTGTAACTGGGAAAGCTGAGTGGCACAATAAGCACCTGCAGAGACAACTGAATGATCTTTTTCCTGCTATTGAGAGCTCTGAGCTCCAAAGAATCAACTCTCCTTCAGAGAGTTTATCTGCCTCAACCTTTGAGCAGCAGCGGATGGCTGACCTGGTCATCCAAGAATAATCCCTAGCAAATCAAGAATATTCCTCTTGTGGCAGCCAGAATACTGAAAGACAGCTGGATTGTCAAGGAAGCTGCTTGCTCTCCTAATGCTTAGGATGGACTGGAAAAGACAGCTTTTGCTTGCAGCCAATACCAGTTTGCAGAGACAGCTACTGAGCTACATGAGAGAAACACATCCTGCATAATGGTTCTCTTTCCGTTCCAGTGTCTACTTCTCCATGGATATTAACCCCATATGAGAAGGCTGTCCATCAGATAATGGCTAATAATATTAATCTTTCTCCTTTCTCCAGTAGTTGCATTACAACAGTAAATTAAATAAGATGTTGGAGAATAGGAGAAGTGGTAGAAAATACGGTCTAGATACATATTTTGGGGCAAATGAGTGTGAAGAGGAGGAGAGTGTAGTAGGAAATATCTGGAAATAAATGGAGAGGGGAAAAAACCAGATGCAGCAGAAGCCAGAAAGATTTAGTAAATCAAGTCAGTGGCATATAATAAGAATGTGTTAATCACATACACACATGCTCGCTGGCTACTGAATAGTAAGATACATGTGGAACATGCAGATTCTCCTTGACTACTTGTGACATCAGTAAAAATGTAGAATAAATTCTGCAATATGGGTGAATTTATACTATACTTGTGAACATCTTGGCTATTCGTCTAGAGCTCTACATACATCATTTAAGAATAAGCAAAGACAGTCTGTAGTACTTTACCAAGACAGTTTTTAGTAATCAGCTTCAAAAATTAATGAATGTGTAGCAGATACGTGGTAATATGTACCATCTAATGAAGCTTCATCAATATTTTTTAACCTCTAATGGCTTTTGTTTTACCAGTGTTAGTTCTGATAACATACTGTTCGAAAGATGTTTCAATTAAGTTTCAGTTGTGTTCCTGAAAGGGTAGAATCCTATGGTGCCCTTCACTGTTAAGCTAGTTATGGTGGCAGCTTCCACGGACATTTAATGTTTTAAATTTTAGAAAAAATACATGTATTTTGAAAAATTTTTGTACTTGATTAGGTCAGAGATGTTTCTAACTTGGTCATCTCTTTCCAATGAATGCCTAGAGAGAAATGAAATACTGCAGCTATAAAGTGGTATCTCCCCAAATACTGTCAACATCTCCATGATTTGTGAATTGGTGTTTCTTGAGCCTAGGGCTATATCTGTATTTTAAAAGAAAAAACAGAAAGCAGGAGCACAGATTTTAATGACTTATTCCATAAGGTAGGTATTGCATGTGCTTTTGCAGTCCTCAGTTTAAAGACGATTTAATCACAGACATTGCCTATAATCCTAACCATGGCTGAAGTTAGTGGCTTTTGTAATTGTTGAACCTATTTTCAGAAGTTCTAGAAAAAGTTTTTAATTGGTAAAGTATGTGCAAATGTGCCAGGATGACTGTATTCTGCCTATTTTGCTATAAACGCAGGAGTGGAGTAGAATTTATTTTCCACTTAAGATAAAAGTAGAATTTCAGGAGGAAAAGATACTGACAACCAGAAGTTAAAACAGTAGTAGTAGTAACTAGGGATAGAGGAGGGGAGGAAGAAGTACTTGAGCAGACTAAGGAGGGAAATACTATGCTCTTTTGCCAGATTTCATCTTTGACACCAGTCTTTGGCTAGTGAGTACTTGTTCAAGTAGCTGAGAAGGCGGAGGAGTGTTTATCTCCTATTTGGTGCAAGGCAGATGGATGTGGGGGTGTGGTATTTGTGTATATACCCACATGTGCCTGAAATGGAAAAATGCTTATTTCCTCTTCCCGCTTCCATTTAGGTAGCACACTGATATAAATGTTTTAATCATAACACTGATGAAATTTTGAACTGTTTCACTGTATTTTCTTTTGGGTTTTGTTTATTTGGTTTGTTTTTTTTAAGAGAAAAAGGAAGAGATAATGTGTATCTGCTGAATCACTCCACTGCAGGAAAAGATGAAAACAAAAAAAATGTTCAAACTGCAGTGGTTCTGTGCAAAATGATTTACAGATTTTTCTGTAACAGATATGTTTAAAAGTCATTGTTAAATGGCCCTTAAACTGGCTTCCGTCTGATATAAGCCAGTGTTGATACAGGAGAGTGCCACGTGAAGTAAGTACAGAACAAATTCTGACCAGATCCAGGTCTAACAGAATTATTCACTCCTGTTTCTTTATCTGGGACTGATGATCTGACCTAAAATGGTCAAAAGGTAGCAGACCCAAAGGATTTAGTTTTGCTGTCGTCGCTCTACGTATGTAATTAATTATGAGCTTAATTACATGGATTTGGAGTCTGCTAACATATAGTGCCAAGTTACATGTGGACATTTATAGCAGTTGGGTGTTTTGTAGTCATTCCTTCAGTATTTATGCACGAGAACCTGGCAGGATTAATAAGATTAACACAAGAAGTAGGGAATGCTGACTCCTCATTATTCCAGAGGAAGAGGAGCATTGAAACCTGTTAACAAAATCTCATCTGCAGGGGTGGCAGAACTCCATCGTGTTTTTGAGGCCCAGTCCATGCCAGCTGTCATCGGCGTTCATACCAGCTCCCTGTGGCATGACTAGGCGAAGCCCAGTGTGTGCCTGGTGGCTCATCCCAGTCGGAAAGCCTGGGGAGAAGCCAGGGCAGGCGGCAAGCTGTTTGCCAGGGACTTGTGCACTAGGGCCAGTATTGGCAAGAGGGAGAATACAGGAATACTGGAGGAAAATAAAGAGAGTGTCAGACATTTGCGCCAGGGCTGGTGGGAGATGCAAATGTTTAAGTTGGCATTGTGCCCTAACGTTAGCCAAAGGTGCAGAACATTGTTAAATTGCTCAGCGGGATTTCAGACCCAAGTGTTGTGCAGTCTGGGGAGCACAGGATAAGCCAGACATATAGAGAATGATGGGAAAGCAGTTCACAGGAATGCTTCATTTTATGAACTGTGTTTTTATCGGACAGCTTTTTAATTTCTGTTATCAAAGCTTGACTAAATGCTTCCCTTCCGAGAGTGCTGAGGGAGCAAGGCTGGGGTTTAATACACTGGAGGTATCTTAAGGCCATTTTGTTTTAGGTACCAGTTGCTGATCTGATAAAGGGACTCCATGGAAAAAAACTGCTTTTATTAAGTATGCTTTGTGTACATGATACATGCTTGCATTATTAATGGTGCTGCTTCCTGCAACCTAACTGTGGGAAGCAGATCTGCCCATAGGACTTTTGGCAAAGTTCTTGTGCAAAGAGGCGGTCTAGGAGGGTAGTGTCTGAGAGCCTCAGGCAAAGATTAATATCTCTGAAGCAGGACAATGCTGTCTGGAGAGTATGTGCCTCAGAGATTAGAATATCTTTTCATTAAAAAAAAAAAAAAAACCAAAAAAAACAAACAAAAACAACCACCAAACAAAAACTCCCAACAACCACCAAAAACCAACCTTAAGAAAGTATTTATCCCAAGCACCCTCTTCTGGGCAAGTTGACAGGTAAGAATTCTTAAAATCTTTTGTATGGATTTAAATTACTTTGTCTCTGAAGTATCTCTAATGTTCTCAGAAGCTTACAGCTTCTGATAGAACAACAGAAGCAGTTTTTTAATACAATGCGTACCGAAATTGTTACCACATGTAAAATACATTTTTAAAATTTTCTTCATTGTGGTGGATATACGTTGTTCATTATTTTGTTTTGAATATTCTTCTTCATAACAGTTCATTTTAGATATTTTTCACACCTCCTCAGGAAGGTGGCAGTATATGATGTTTTTAGCATAACCAGTGAATATAGCAGAGGCTGAAATAAGCACTGTTTTAAAAAAAACCCAAGCACCTGCAAGACAGCTTGTTGTCATTTAATGGAAACAATGTAGACCTAATTTCCTTTCACTTTTTTTGCTGCAATGATAGCTTTTTTAGTTTTCTGTCGTTTTCTGTGTTGGGAAAGCCAGTGGTGAGTATTGGAGCCACTGGAGAGAACAGCATAGAGTGCTGGTTTCTCAGTCATGCCTGGAAACGGCCCTCTCCATAAACAGTCACTTCAGGTGTTTCTGGTAAAGAAGGGGAAGCTTTTCCCATGAAACCATGGAAACTTGAACACGTGGGCTTTACTTTGCCAAGTGTGCACCTTTCTGATCGTGCCAGAAGCTGCATTGCCAGCTTGGTTGCTATGTGGTCCCGTGCTGGGAGTGCTCTGTGGGCTGTGTGAGGTTGTGTGTAACTGGGACTTTTAATCTGCTTCTGGCAAACAGGGCCTTATGTGATCTCCTGTTTTGTGTCATACAAAGACTGAATTCTGCATCCCACATTCTGGCTAAGAGAAGTGTCCAAGAGAGAAGGTTTTTATTAAAAATAATATGTTTTCCCAGAAACTTCTTTTTGAAAGCCAACTCTTTTGCATTCCTAGTAGCTTACTTTTCCCTCCTTTGTTACGGGATTTGGTAATGCTGTAAAAAATTCAGTGTCTCCAGGAGTTTAGGGTCATTGGAGCCATACAGCACTGATCTCTCCCTGATGGAAATCTCCCATTCTTACGGCTAACAACTGGATACTTTACATTGAGAAAAACGTGGATGGGATGTAGAACTTGTTAGCATGGTGAGAAGAGGTTGAAGGTGTGAAATATGAGCAAGGCTGGTAAAAGAAGGCCAGATGGGTAGGAGAGTAAAAAAAAAAAAAACAACCACCAAAAAAACCCCCCCACAAATGATAGGCTAAGTGTTTAGAAATTAGGAAGAATTTTATCTAGTTACTTACCTACAGTACCTTGTCCAGAGAAATGTTACATTCAGGCTTGAGCTTAGCCTCCATGTTGAAATCTGAGCATAAGGAAGAAAGTACAGCTAAGAAAAACCCACTTAGCATGAATCCTCAAAGCAGTCCTGGAGGCATTACATACCATCTGTATCAAGAACCCATCTTCTCCAGTGTTTAGCTCTTGGGGTTGGCAAACATAGTGTTTGTCTGCTGTGGCCATGTGGTTCAGAGCCTGTGTGATAGGTTATGGATCTGCTGGGACAGTGTAAACTCCAAAGGAATACTGACTGTTGGTTACGGGTACCCTTTTTCTCCATATGGGTGTCTTCCTACAGGACTTCATTTTGAGCTGTGGCAGTATTGTTCAGGCAAGAAATGGAATCATAGCCGTATTTTAATGTGAGCTGCTAAGAGGTCTCTCATCATGAATCTTCAGTCAGCTGGTGCGTCCCTTAACCTTACCTTGACAGGGCTTTCTGCAGGACAAGAAAAGCTTCTTCTGTAGCCGTCCTTGATGTTCTGAATAAGCAACATTTTGCTTGTAGTAGTTTGCTTTTTAACCATTTCACTTTGTGCTCTTTCATCAGAGGATGTGCTGAGTAAAGATGCTGGGGAGTGTGCAATATGCCTGGAAGAGCTGCAGCAAGGAGATACTATAGCACGGCTGCCTTGCCTCTGCATATATCATAAAGGGCAAGTATTCCTTGGGATGGATATAAACCATGAGAAGGTTTCATTTACTGGGTAATTCCTTAAGGGGTGCTTAAAGAAGCTTCAAAACTTAGTTGCTTTTTACATTTAAAAACAAACAACAAAGAAACGACAGCAGCAATCCTAAAGATGTTTTTTAAATGACATCTCTCTGCATCTTCACCATGTATTTGAAGTTATTTTTCCCTGCTATAATCTTCTCATTCTTGCAAAATCACCAGTATGGGGAAGGAGTGCACATCATGGCTGAGGAGCTTAGTGTGCTTATGTTTTGTCAAATGCTGATAGATGTGAGTGGGGAGGAGGGGGAATGCATTTTAAACCAGTTTCATATTTTCTTTTCACTAGTGTCTGTAACTATAGGAAGCAAAATGTCAGTGAATGATATAAGCAAAATGATAATGTTAGTAGTGAAGTAAACTGTGTATAAAAGCTGGATAGCAACTCATAAAATGCTTCCTGAGAAAATTTTAACACTTAGGAAATTTAGTTTTTCAACAGTGTTTAATATCTAAATATTATTGTGGTTTGAGGTTATTAATTTTTCCAGTGATGTGTGTATATGATATACTTTGTATAATATAAAATCCTACTAGTCATTGAAATTACAAGAAACCAATTTATATTCATATCTTGCTGCTAAATGTTTCTGACACTCATGTCAATTGTTTTCATTTTTGTTTTGTATCCAACAGCTGCATAGATGAATGGTTTGAAGTAAATCGATCTTGCCCTGAGCATCCATCAGATTAAGACAAGATTCATGTTTTTAGGTAATGTTTATTTTTAGACATGTACACTTCAACAATAAATATCTTGATTATCTGAAGTAACTATGCTATTTTTTTTTCTTTTGTGAATTTGCTACTGCATCTCAGAACTACAATGTTAATCAGTGAGCATTGACATATATTGTAATATAAGTTTCTGCACCCTTTCATGGCATGGTCTGAAATATTATGTTCCAGTTTTAGTACTGGAAAGCGGCAAGTAATGGCAATTTAAAGCTTTAGCATTAACTTCTAAAGAGTATTTTTCCATGGAAATGAAACAAAATAATATAATTGTGTAATTTTGGATTGTTTCATGAGTACTGGCATTCATTTCTGACAGAAAGCTTTTGGAATCATATGAAAAAGTTGAAACTAGGTATTTTCAAAACTGCTTTCATGTCAATGCATTCCAGAATGTTAAAAATATATAAATAAATAAAAAATGTTGACATGTTTCTATCTATCCCATCTCACGGAGGTTCACATATTTCCAACTTATGTTTTGTGTTAATGATTGCAGATCTGCAGTCAGTGTCAAAAGTTTAAGGATAGGTTTATTCTTTTAGTTGACTAACTCGAAAACTTTATCTTACATTAAGCCCCTAAGCATTGCAAAACACACTAACAGTCATCATAATTCTTAGAGACATAGAGATATCTGAAATTCTAGCTGGTACCTGAGGGTTTGGTTTTGTTGTTCTGAGGGGAATTAAAGTCTTCATCACTGGCATTTATTTGTGCATTTATTTCATGTTGCTTCATGAGTCTGTGTTGCAGGGGTAGCAGAGAAAACCTGAAGGAAGGTATCCTGCTACAGGGATAATTGTTTTAATCTCAGAGCAGTGTTAGCCAAAATTAATAAAAAAACACATTTTCTATGTTGCCCCCAACTACTGACTGTGGCAGAAACCTGCATGCTCGTGAACACCATTGTCTCTGTACATGCTCATGGGTGTCTAACCTCATATTAAATTCTGTTTGCTTTGTTCACAGCAGAGATGGTGATAACTGGGGTCTTACGAAAAAGGGGAAGGAAAACACGGTGGTTGTGCTCCTGCTGTTTGAGTGTGTTCTGTACTGAAATAGCTGAAATGATGGTACTTTGTCTTCTGCTTTTCCAACAGCTGCTTCCACTGATCAGAAAACATAGGAGATGTGAGGTTCCCTTGCTGAACACGGCGTGCCTGGCTTGAGACTTACAGTTCTTTGTGGCTGAAAAAGGCAAAGATGGACAGTGACATGAAAAAAGCATTGCAGACACCGGTTACTTGCCAGTAGTGCTCAGTATACCAAACACTCATGCAAAGGACACACAGGGATTTTGAAAATGCTGCACATCCTGTAACAATCGACTCCCCACAGACATTACTGACACTATTTTGTATTGAAGGCCAAAGTTCCTAATTTCAGCCTAACTTCTGGTTCTGTGAAGAAGCGAGTTATTGGACATGTTTCCCACTGCCTCGAGTGGAAGCGGAGATGTTCCATATGTGCTATCTGAGACCCTTGCAGGAGAACGGCCCCGGATTGGAGTGGGAACGTTTTCACCTTCTCGTTGGCTGAAGAATAGTAAATGGCAAACTAAATAAATTCTAATAGTGTGACCTTAATTTACTGAATTCACACCCGGTTTTATGTTCTTCACTTTTTTCAAGAACAGAAAACATAAACTGCTCTGCGTAGGAATATTTCAAAATTTTGTAACTAAACCTTTGTCACAATGCAGTCCAAAGAGTAAAACCAAGACAGGTAACTAATTTATATTGATCAAGCTATAGAGATTGTTGAGATCTGCACATTGTATTGCTATTTAAGTAACTAAAACGTCTCTTTTACTGCTTGTGAGTAAAAACTACAAAAAAAATGCAGCAAAGCAAAATCTTACAGCTATGCAACTTTTTTTAAAATAGGAAAAAGAAAAGAATTACCAATTTTAAGTGCTGCCAGTTAAGGTAATTTGTTTAACGGGTATTTTTTTAAAGATGTTTCAGGTAATTATTTTACTGTACTACTCTCATCTCCAGGCTGCCTCCTGAGGTGTAAATGAATAACTGCAAATGTGGGCACAGCAAGAGGTTTTTATAAGCACGGGTGAGATAACATCGAGGTGGGATTTGTGTTTAATTTTTAAAACATGCGCAAGTTCGTGTTTCCTTGTTCGAATGTTTTTTTGGTGGCAGGATCTGTAGTACTTTGCATCCAAACCTTTGGTCTCTTCATGTGGAGACCAGCATTTGACAGTGTGGTTTGTTTTGGTTATTGTTTCGCGGTTTTTTAATGCATCTGCATTTGTTTAATTTATTATTATTTTACTGTATTATATTGTTATAACCAAGGCTCCACGAAACATGGGATGTCTCTGGGTGGGTACACCAAGTAAAATTGTGTATAAATATTAGTTCCCATAAAGTATCACAGTTAAAATAAAATAAGACAGGGGAAAAAAAGACAATAAACTGGAACAGATGTCAGGGCTTAGAAGCATACTTTTTATATTGAGAATTAATTGTAGTAGTTTCTGAATTTCACAGCACAGGGAAAAGTTTATGAATATTTATTAGCAACAGCATTCTTAGTGAGTTCCAATAGTTAAAATAAGTTGCACAACACTTCAAACATTTTTCTTGTACATAAATAATTCTGGTTTTCTTTTGTTTGTTTAAGTACACATTTCTCTCTGTTGCTACTGTGATTCATATCAAAAAGGGCAAAGAACAGGAGCAACTGCTGCTATCTGGAGAACAAGTGCAGTGCATGTTCTTAAACTCTCCCATCTTGCTTGAAGAGCAGTTCTTCCCTGGATAACATTTTCTCCTGAATGTTGCTCTGTAAAATGCCTTTGTTACGCTGCAAATCTAAAGGAGTCCAAACTAGATAGTTGTCGTAGTTGCCAGTGCAGTTTCTACATTTTTGGGCTTGCATCACTGGTTTCAGCGGAACCTGTAACTATGGGGCCCTGTTGTATTCTCTTTTTCAGTGGGAGCAGAATCGTTTTGTCACACGTTCAATTCCGTAGTCACATCGAATGTACAGTCGTTCCCTGTAAAGAGCCCTTTCTCGATAAGAATATTTGTGTTGCCTTGTATTATCTTGGGGGAGGGAGGGAGGGGATGAGGAATTACAGCACCTGTTATACTCAAATAGTGGTGTTGCCTGCAGGCCCACTTTTTCAATGTTTTAAATTCCTGGTATCTTTGAAAGTAAAGCTTTTGCATTTTGCATTGATTTAATGTTTGCTGTTGGCTTCATGCCTACAGAAACTCACCTGTAGTAATGTAAAGGGGGTAGGTAAGTGTTTTGATGTCCTGTGCTCTGAGGTCATAGATAGCCTTTGGCTTGGGGATTAAGTAGGTAAATAAATCTGTTTACAACTTGAGCTCGTTTTGGTAGTTCATGGTAGTAGCTGATTTAAAGACCCAGCCATTATCACTGTTGTCCCATGTTTAGGAACAGTGTTAGAAAGGCACACCACAAGCCAATGCACTGTGCATGGTTTTGCAGGCAAGAGCCCATCGCTGCTTCCATCAGCACGGTAGAGCAGCAATACCTTGGATTATTTGAGGAACTGACATGAGGTCAGCCTTAGTTTGACATTCTTGGTATCCATGAATCTCTTGTGAAAGACTATGGGGGGGTTTTCTTGTATCAAAACCTGTAATACAGACCAAGCCTAGAATGACCCTGGAAGCATGGCAGTGATGCTCGGGTTTGAAAACACCTGTGGAAACTCACCTAGGTAAGCTTTCTGTCACCATCAGTTGCTGATGACCATGGTGTAGGCATAGCTCTAGTCATAGGCAACACCCTCATTTTGAAAACGTCCTCACAGGGGTGCTCAGTCATTTGTGCTTCAGAAGGGGAAAATAAAACACCAAACAAGTCCCGTGTCTTGATCAAGGAGTACCACACTTGTCCACAAGAAGCAATAACTTATATTACGGTGCGATATGCTTCTTTGCCTGTAAATATCTTGATTGCCAATTCTGTGCTGTTTCAGAGTATTTTTCTGTCATCTGGCCTATATCTTCCCTAAGTATGTAAAGGTGTGAAATAATTCCCATACTCAGGTCTGCCATAAACATGCTGCTTGCCAGCAGGGGAAGAGTAGACTCGACACTGTCTTGAAATGTGAGATTTTTCTGAACTTGTAACATACCCATGTCTCTTCGGTAGCAACTTGTGCTTGGAAGTTCATAGTGGAGGTGGCTGTGAGTTGGACTGTATAGAACCATATCCCTACAATACCAAGAGAGTCACACTACTGTTGGCACAGGGCACCCTTTGTCCTGTCTCTTATGAGTCAGTACATCTATAATAACGCTTCCCTTCTAAAGGAGGTAGCTGATTTTCTTTCAGTGTGCGCATTCAACAATGAGTTCAGTGGGATGCAAAAGCAAAAATACAAAGCACACCACAAATTTTTGGTATTTTATTTTATTTTTGGGAGGAATAAGGCCAAAACCAGATGGTCTTATTTGTTGTCAAGGTAGCTGTCATATTCAAGGTTAAGTGTACTGCAGTATTTTGAAATGGAAGACATATAGGTGATGTACAAAAACTTGGGTAGGTACTTGTGACCTTGGTTTTTTTCCTTGCTCCCCCTCTTTATGATGTAAAGGGGGTTTATGACTGAATATCAAGATTCAGACATTCGTCCTACTTCTTAATGTTAGGAGCATTGGCTTTTTAAGTCTTTGCTGAAAGGCTGGAGAGCTGGTAAAATGGACTCCCAGAAGACTAAAATCTCAACAAATATGAGAAAGATAATTTTTATTCAGAAATGTGGGTATCTGGTGTTTCTGGATGCATAATGTCTAATACATAAGATGTGCTTATGGATGCTTTTGGTATGCTGCCTTTTCCGTGTGTGGGCTTCAGAAACTTACTCCACTTCTTCTTCTGTGTTCCACCAAAAGCAAGGAACTTGGCAGTTGAATATTACTATTCTCTCTACATAAACAGCAGGAAAACATATATTGGTTTTGATATAAGCCATGATCTCTCTGAGTTTCTGTGGATTTTAGCTGCTTTCCCACATTGAAAGACAACATTCATGTGCAAATTCAGTATTGCTTTGTATCTTCTAATTTTGCTGGGCAGTTGGGAGTTTCCTGCTGAGAGACTACCATATACCTGGGAGTGCAGAAGTGCTACTATGGGATCTTCCAGCTCACCCTTGCCAGTGGAGGATTATCTCATTTTTTGATGAGTGCTATATTTTATGATTTACTTTCTACCCTTCCAAGCTTAAAAGTCATTTTAGTATCAATTTCTTCTCTTCTTAGCTGAAGAAAAACATGATATATTTTAGGCCATATTCCCTCAATCTTTGGACAGGCTTTCCACTGCCATCAGCAGAAGTAATGTAAGAGGTTGTAACTGGAAGGGGAGGCTTGCTATGGGTTTCCTACAATCCAGCCAAATGTGATTTTTTCATGCAGCTCATATTGCTTAACTTTTTGTCATTCAAAACATTCTGTGTGAGCAGGTCACGACAGAACTGTGTCCAGGATTTATTTCCTGAATGTAAAACTCATACTGTTTCTGTTTCTCCATATAAATTAACCTGCTTCTAAAATCAGGTTGAAGATATTGTAGCCTGTTGCGGGTTAAAAAAATCCGACCCAGTCCTTACTCTGATTGCATTTGGTTATCTTGCTACACAGTTGTAGGCTGGCTTCCCAAGCTGCTGCATTGTGTTCTGTAAAGTCATGTCTCAATTACTACATCAGAGCTGATGATGGGATAAGCTGTAAAATGACCTCACTGTGGGGCATTATTAGTTGCTGAAGACTTGCTACTGTAGGAATATCCTGCACCTGAGAAAGGTTGGACTTCATTCTGGTTTTGATCTAATAAGTTGCCAGTGTCCAAGAAGTAGAAGGCAGCCAGCCCACTGGCTGATCTTTCTGGCAGCTTTTAATCTATGTGTGTTTGTTTGAGAGACTTTTGCCCTAGGGTGTGCTTTGGCAAAGATTTTGCAACAATAAATAGGATTTGCTCGATTCTGGCAGAATTTCAAGTGTAAGTAACCCGACATTGCAGGAACATAATCTGTTGCTGAATCCTGTTCCTCTTATTTTCCCTCAAATCTGTCCCTTTTATTGCTAATTTGTTCCATTTAATAGTAAGCACTTCTCAACATGACTGGTCACAAGCTCTCAAGGTGTGAAATGCTAAGAGGAAGAGACATCAAAGCTTGATTCTGTGCTCTTCTTGTATGTATTAAGATGAAGCCTGGAGTATTCGTTACCATACAGTCAAGAATTCTTCCCTAGCTGATATTGCCAAAACACTGTAACTTTCAAGGAAGAAGGGGGGTGGCTTAGCTGTAGAGGGGATGCTTTAATGAACTGCTTAAAAACTACTTGTAACAAATTTTAAGAGCTGCAATGTCACACTGGTACAGTGGTGATCCAGTGTTAACCTTATCACTTGATTGTGAATCTCATTCTGGCTCTTCCTAGCCTTTGGCAGGTGCCTGCTGGGAGGGAGCCCAGCGTGCATTCCCTTTTTTATATGCCTCTCCCTACAGAGCTAACCCTGCCCACCCACAGCAAGTTAGAGGGAACTCCGTGCTAGCTTCTGAAATGCCACCCGTATGTGCAGTGGTAATGGACAAGATATCTTCCTTCATTACCCAGAGCAGAAATTGGAATGTAATTTGCAATGTCTAATGTAAAACACGTTTGTTTGTTCTGTTGGGTTTTTTTTTAATTGAGCAGTATGATTGCAAGTTGACTTAAGTTGTTCTAAGGTACTCTTCTCAGTGGTTTGCCAGTACATAATCATGAATGAAAATATTTTTTTATTGATTTTTAGGTTGTATGTTTAACATTCCATTCATGTAAAATATGTACAAATATATGTAATAAATCTTTTGAAGCACAGTTTTCCTCACACTTTCAGGTGGTGGTTTATGGGTTTTTTTTTGGTACTAGTGAAAGAGGCACTGCTGTGGGACAGAGCTTCTGTATGTCTGTGCTGGAGACTGAGCTGAAGCAGAGGAAGGAAAAGCAATTCATGGTGTAGAGTCAGAGCTGGAAAAGCAGCTTGGTATCTCACCTGTCTGCAGTCCTGCAGGTAGGAGTGTAGACCCTCTGGGCCAGCCCCTGGCCCCTCCAAGTCCCTCTAACTCTTCACCTATCCTGCAAGCAGTGACGTGACATCTGGCCAAGGACGGCCTCAACAGAACAGAGCTGATGAGCTGCTATTTTCCTGGAGTGGCTGGAGGCAAGATGTCTCTGATTGATGTGTCCTCTGTTGATCTCAAGCAGATGTGATGGCCTTCAAGGTTAGCATACATTAGAGCTGCCAGGTTAGAAGGTGGGCAAACTCATGTGTGGTTTCAAAAGAGAAAAACAAGAAAGAGTGGGGGGAAGAGGGTAGCAAACAGCCCTTTCTCATCACCTAGGGTCTGGGAAGCTCCATCAAAGCATCAAGGTAGCTTAATACACTGCTCTTTCCTTCAGTTTCCTCTACCCAAATACCACGCTCACTTCCTCCCAAAATGCTTCATAGTTTCCTCTTTAAAACTGACTCCCTGCCAGTATACCCATGGCTGGGCAGTGCATGGATTTCTTTGTCCCCGATGGTCATCCAGCCTCTCCTGTCTGTCCCTAAACAGCTGGGAGGAGGCTACTATAACAGACTCCCGCAGAGACATGGTGCTGGTGGAGGGAATTTCTGCCCAGAGCCATTGAGGACCTCAAATCGTTCTCTCTGGCAAGGGCGGAGCACTGCTATGGCAACTGCCTGGAAACTTTCTCCCGGGGCAGTGGCTGCAGCTACCCAATAAGTCGGGTTGTCTCCAGCGCTGCCTGCAGCAGGGAGCTGTGGGTGAGAGACGTGGCTGGCTGCGTTATCACTCCACATCTCCCCGCCTGCCCTGGCAGCAGCTGAGGACCTGCAGCCCATGTGCTAAAAGTACATGAGATGAGGACAGATGAGCCATGTGGTTTCGGATAGTATGCGGTGTAAGTCTCATGCGGGGAGAGTGAGATCTTAACACCTCTCCACCTACATTAGTTGTGAATGGATCTGCGGGTGCTTTTAACAAAATGAAAGCACATTTCACCAAGCTTATGTGGAGGACCTCGGGGAAAATGAAAGGAGTTCACTCTCCAGGAGGGAAATGCGGCCTCTTACGTTGGTGTGTTGCATCCCAACCCAACAGGGTGCTGGTCCCAACCAGGGGGACTGTCAGCGATGCACGGATTTATGGCTCAGGTTTCTTCAAGGATGGGTGTCCATCCTTGCTTGCTCCACTAAGCCTTTTGGTGTGGCTGAGGATAGCTGAACCCGTTGCTAAAGCACAGAGACAATTGGACCATCACAGTTCTCCCCATGGGAGATGATAGTTTTAATGCATGAATTATTCAAATCTGCACTGAGAGACAGTTGGATGTAATTATTGAGGAACGTGTTTGTACCTCTTGTTAGTGTAACTTTTTTCCCACCACCCCCTAACTCCCCCAACCCTGATCGCCTTCTGGAAAGCCTGAATCCCTTCACTGCCAGTAATTTCTGGTTTTCTCCTCAGTCTTGAGCTGTATTATGGAAGAAATTGATAACCAGTTAGAGCTGAGTTTGGCTTTGCATCAGGAAAATCCGCTGGAAATCATTCTAGTTCAGCAGGTACAGGATTTCATGTGTGAAATTTAAATTAGTGGCACCTGTTGGTATCATACCCTACCTTCCTGCCTATGGTTGGGACATGGGACATGCCCCAAGATGCTTGTCCTTCAGGGTGAACTGAGATGCTGTGCTGGCCCCAGGCTGTTCCTGGGAACTGTCAGCAATTGATGGTGATGTTGCACGTGTGTGTGTGTGTCTGGCCCTGCTGGCACACGCTGTTGTTTGGTACAGGCAGTGGTCCATGTCCTCTTCTGGATGCTGCACTGCTTTCAGCAGGAAGGGGAACACAATACACAGCCTGCAGCAAAGAGAGCAGGGAGGGGGCCAGAGTTCCCTGCAGCAGCTAGAGCTGAACTGGGAAGTTTTGTCCCCTTGGCTTTTGAGTGCGCTGTGCTGGAAGGTCTTGTTCTCCTTCTGAGGCTGTGACACCTGAGCACTGTCTGTGCCTGGGGAGGTGCAGCCTGCAGCCTGCTGGTCTCTGCAAACATCCCCTCTGTGTGTTTATTGAGTAGAGGAGGTTCCCAGCTCCTTCCACCCTGCAGGGAGAGGGATGTCCGTGTCCGAAAAGCCCAACAAGGCCGTGAGTACTCTACTCGTGAGGTGCTGTGCAGCTCGTGCCTGCTGTCTCCTCACCAGCCAGCCCCTGGACAGCAAGGAGCCTCAGCAAAAGCCAACTGAGACGGAGTTTTCCAGTCCTCATTTAATAACGCATCTGTTTTCTGAGGGGGATGAGATCAGGGATGCATGGGGGCAGGGAGGAGGGTTTGACATAAATAAATAATTGCATAAAGCCCATCCTCAGTTGACGCAAGATGACTCACTCCTCGTAAAGGCAGGAGCGTAGAGGAAGCAGATCACAAGCACAGGGACATGTCCTCAGCTGAGCTCGGTGGAAACTGCAGGTGCTTGGTGCCTCTGCACTGGGCCCGTTATCTTCTGAGTCATGTTTTGTGCCGAGCTTCTGCCCTACTTTCGTTTTCACCCTGTTTACAGATTTCTTTGTTTGAACATGCGTTTAAATTTTAATAAAACCTCCTCCCCCCCGCCCTGCCCTTCCCGTCGTAGTTTCTTCTTTAAGCCAGCTTCAAAAAGCAGGAAAAGCAAACAAACCACCGAGCCTCCGCCCGAGCCCCATCAGGGGCTGAGAGAAAACAACTCAGGAGAACAACCACCGTGGGGCTGTTTTGGTGGTGGTGGTCTCTACCTCAACAGACCCGGGTGTCTCCTAAATGGAGCAGTTTTCCTCTTCAAAAATCACCTGGGCCAGGATTAACATCTGATAAACTCAGGATTAAAGAATCTGGCAGGTAATGGGAGCATGAAAGCTTGACAGCTTCATTTGCTCCCCTCCGTGAGGTCCAAGCCTCCTGGCTTGCCAGGCTTTAGCAGCTAATTAAGTTTCTGCCTTCAGTGTATCAGATGAATACCCAGATGCAAGAGGCTGGGGCATAATTTAGTTGTTTGCAAAGGGTTGGCTGGAGCTGGAGCTCTGGCTCTCTGCCCCATGGGAGCAAAGGGGATGCTTCCACACCAGGGTTGGTTTGTTCTTGGGCACAGCCGCTCGCTCCAGTGGTGGAAGTGGCCCATCAGCTGTGCCACCAGCAGCCACCACATGTGCCAGCCTACCTGTGGTGGGGGCTGGGATAGGGAAGCATGGAACCTGTCTCAAGGTGCTCAAATCCAGGCTCATCTGCGCTGCACAAAGCGCAGCCTCCTGGGACTGTTGGGAGCCCCCCTGTCAGCAGCCCTGGTGCCAGCAGTAGCTGCAGGCCCTGTGCGTGCCAACAATTTATGTCTTGCCACCAGAACGGGTTGCTTGACCCCTCCAGACACTGACCTCGGGTGGGAGAGGTGGCATCAGCCCTGCCCAAAATACACTGCTTGCCAGTGCAGTCACCCCAGGGACTGCCAGTTTGCACACTGGAGTACAAGGGCACAGGACATCTCCTGCTTTCCCAGTATAAAGCAATCGCTGTAGTTTTTGCCACTGGCTGAATAAGACCAGTTTTTATTCCTCAACCTGCCTGCAGTGATGTCTCATGCTTTGATGCTCCTGAAACTGCTGTTTTCTCTGAAACATCGTCCCTGCTTTCATGTCCCCCTGCGTACCTGAGGGCAGTTATTTCACACCTTTGCAGTTCATGCCTTCAGCTCTCATTTACCTCTGGGAGTGGAGAATGAACACTGTCTAACCTGGCACTGCCAAGCTTCGCAGGGGATTCAAACAGCAATTTCCCAGGGTGAAAGAGTGGACTCCCCAGTACTTGTGGTGCTCCCTGAATCCTCTCAGTTTGTCCCTACTCAGAGAAATGAGGAAGGACTTGTCACTATTGCTATTTTGAGTTTTTAGAAGCCTCACCTATCCCACAGCGCAACTGAGATGCGTCAGCAAGCAAGCAGAAACCACCTTCTGTGAGTAAACTTGGGAGTCCTCACACGCAGCAGATAGTTTCCAGCCTGGCCTCCATTTTCATCTAGCACAATCTAGCACAATTTTGTTTCTACCTACTAAAGCGGCAGTCAAGACCTTTGCGTACAGCTCTAGCTTTTTTCCTGCTGAGATTACTTCTTGCGTCAGTTGAAAACCAAGCAGCCTCTGCAGTGATCTCTCATTCCTCACAGCAAAGCCATCCCTTGCTGCTGTTGCCTGGCTCTGATGCCTTTGCTCTCGAGCGCAGCCCTTTGTACAGCTTTGCAGCAGTCTCCTGTTTTCCTCTGCTGAACCGAGGTAAGGGAGTGGAATGAAGCTACAGGGAAAAGGCATGGGTGTCTCACTCTCTTCAGCATCAGTGCTGCTCCCATGGCATGGGACTGGGATCCTGCACTGCATGTGCTTGAAGAGCAAAGGCTGCACCACCCTACAAGTCCAACTGGGGTCCAACACCTGGAAATGCATGTCTGACACAAGTCAGCAGCACCAGGCACAGAAAAGCATTCTTTCCTGAAGACCTGGCAGGGTGTGACTGGAGCAGGACTGCACTGTGTTGCAGCAGGGCTCCCTTGAGGGCCACTCTGTTATTCTGGCACCACTAAACACACACAGCTTGCACCAGCCACATACAAGTGGTAATACCTCAAGCCAGCAAGTCTTTGCCCCCAGCAGTGAGTGGAAACGCAAAGACCTCCTGCAGTCAGAGTGGCCAGAGGACCACGGAAGCAGAGCATGGCACAGCATGTCCCTGAGTACCATCATGGTTTCCCTCCGTGCCCCTAACTGGATTGGCACCGGCTCCTGGAAGGGTCCCTTAGGGGCAGTGGCAGCTGTGAGTGGCCTTCTCTAGCTGCATCAGCTCCTCTTTCTCGTCTGCAGCCAGAATTAGTTAGGGTGTTACTGTCCTGTCTTGATTTAGCCAAGTGTCTACTTGACAGGGCTTAGCAAAGCCAAAGCACTTGCAGGCGGCTTTTTCTTTAAAAAGCTGTTTATTATCACAGTGGACGAGTGGAAAAACATGACACAGTGTACAGAGAAGGCTTCAGCAAACTACAAACAAGTCTAAAAAAGTTACAGTTGTCTTTGAATTTGAGTGAAGGAGGCTCTCACGGCAAGCTGCAAATGCGTCGCTCCAATGCGCTCTTACAAACAGGCCAGTAAGGGCCAGGAATGCTGTGCTGATAAACAAGGAGTGTCTGGCTGCTTCCAGAGCAGCAACCAGTTTCCCCAGCATGACTCCCAAAGTTGTGATGTGCTGTGTGAAGCTCTAGGTGAGCCGGGAGCTGAATGCTAGGGAACACCTTGGTTTTGTCAAACCCAGACTGAGCTGTGCTCAGGCACTCAGCCCAGGCCAAATGAGCACTTGCAGCTGCCCAAAATCATCTCTGAAATGAGTGGCTATGACTGGCACCATAATCAGTGCCAAACTCTGCCCTGCATGGAGCTGGGCTCGATCCTGCCACTGCTTACTCTGAGGCTGCACTTAGCTGCTGTAGTGCCGTAAATGCTGCTGTCCCTGAAAACACCACTCTGGACTCCTGCCTTGTAACAGCCAGGTATAGAACAGGAGTTGCAACAGGGCTGAGAACGTTGCACAACAAACAGCGCCAAAGGCTGCTCCAGACCAAAAAAGGGGCAGATGTGTCTGCACTGGAAAGCTTGGGGGAAACTGTTTTAGTCAATCAGTGAAATAAGGACAGGAGCTGGAGTTTTAAACTGTATTTTCTACCTGGTAAAAGAGCAAATAATTGTGTGATTAGATCAAACTGGGAGCACGCTTTCCTCCAACACAGGCAACTGATGCCTCTTGTGAAGGCCCTTCCTTATACAGTGTCTTCTCCTTTCCATCAGAGCAGGCTGGCAAAACACAACATTTTGACAAGGTGCATTAGTATCTGATTTGTTAAAGTCACTGAGAAGTCTTTAAAGGCTTTGCTTTGGCAGATGTTTTGGCAATTGAAATCCAGCTCATCTGTAACTGTGTGCCCTTTTGCTTCAGTAAACAAATGGCTCAGGTGCAGAAATCATTCAAGTTATCTGACTTCCCTCTGGCATGGTTGAAAAACTTCATCTGTCTCCCTGTGAAAAATCAGAGTTGATACCACAGGCACAGAAGAAAAGCCACTGAAAAATAATAAACACTAAGTTGGTTTTGGTTTTTTTTTTTCTTTTCTTTTTTTTTTTTTTACTGCAGGTTTTGTGAAAAGCTTTATGAGTATTTTAAAATGGGTTAGGGAGCTGAAGGGAGTAGACAGAATGGGGGGGCTGGGAAAGGTCTACTACCATGTAGGAAATGGAGAAGCTCTGACCTATAAAGTGAGCCTTTTCTCATCCTTTCTTTCATGAGGAAGATTTGGGAGATGGGAAGGTGAGGGTTCGTTGGTTTGGCCTTTTAACTGGAGATTCTTCTTCCAGCCTACCAAGATTTTATGGGTTAGTCAGATACTGGAGAATTGTTTCTCAAAGTTTGGGGGGGGTGGTAACACAGGACAAGGAAAGAAAATGGTTCATGCTTTTCCATTTTAGGTCCCTACACTATGGGGTAGTTTGAATTTACAAAGCATGTCTAATTCCTCCCTCCCGCCAAAAAAAAAAATCCAATACCCCACCCCTTTGCAAACTGGTTTCTTTTAAGAGCATCTAAAGTTACACTCCCTAAAAAATAATTATTTTGGGGGGAATAATGTTTTCTTGCTGGTCCTTATTATTACTACCTGCCTCTTGCCTTGCTCTTTCCACTAATTCAAGCATAGACTAAAAGCTTTCCAAGCAAATCTTAATCCTTCTGTGTGCTTACACATTGCTGGGAGAAGGGATTTCTAATTGATGCTACTGATTTTAAATTGTCCTTCCTCCCTACTGAAGCTGGACAACATAATATTGGTGTATTGCCACCAGCACAGTGTCTAGGCCAAGAGCCAAGGCAATGAACAGCCTGCTAATTAATTTTTCACCTTTATCTCCAGAACCCCTCCCCAGAACAAGCACTGTGAAAACAGGAGGTAGCAGTTTCCATGCAGCCCTCTGGAAATTTTAAGCAAAAGTGGTTTACTGACAGTTTTATGGTTTTACAGTGAAGGCAGTAAGGGCTTCTGGTTGTATAAAAGCAAACGGATTGCCTTCAATATGGAAAAAAAAGATTACTGAAAGTAATCTGAGCCTGATGTATCCACTTCTACCTCCCCCCAAAAAAACCCAACCAAAAAACAAAAGCAGTGTCTATAATGCTGCCAAGTAGTCAGTGGAGAAATAGGGGCCTAATTTCTAGGCAGGAGGAAGGTATTCATATTGAAAACACTCATACCAAGCAACTACTATAGATATTGTTTCCAGTAAAGCTACATATATTCATTTTCAGTTCTGAGGCAGGTAATACTGTGAGCTGGTGGAATTTGTGCATCTTGCACCCTTTCTTGCATATGTATATATGTGTGTGTGTATATATTTACGGATATAAATAAGTTAGAGATTATTTACATCACTGTACAGAATAAATCTAAAATCAGTTATCAAAATGTATACACCTGCCAGTGGATTTACTCCGTTAACACTTTGCATTTCATCTTCAAAGCACCCTACAAACATTAATTATTTACCCAGGCAACTTCCCACTCACCAAAAGGATTAGGAATAACAAGCAGGGTAACGGATGGAGCTGAGGGAGCGCAGCATGTTCGTAAAAAGGCAGCTAATCATGTATGTCTCTCCTGCCATGAGCCCTGTAGATTTTTGCCTTTATAAACTCTGTGGTCCAAGCGTAGGAGTAAACTTTGTTAAATGAACTTGGCAAAATGTCCTCATTCAAAAGCAAATGATCCGTTCTTCATTTTCAAAAGCTTTGGACTCTTCTTGGCTTATCAGGTTCCCGTTCAAACTGGAGGGGAAAAATAAAAGGGATGTGAAAATAAGGGAGTGGTTGTTGCCCATCTTATATTTTTCCAAGGTTTTGGAGCAGAGATCACAGGTTTGCAATGCTGTGTGAGCTGCACGCTTCTCAAAGGCGTGCAACTGGGAACTGGCATCAGAGAGGACAGCTACAGCACTGCTGTTCCCACTGCTGTTCCCATTGTACAGGGAATAAGGCTTCTCCTTCAGAAATAAAAACCGAACACGCACCTAACTCCAGTAACTAAACTTGGTGTTGGAAACCCATCTGTTTGCATTTCAGCAAGCAGCATATAGCTGATAAAGGTTCTTATCATGCAGTGGGCTAGTTTAGAGAAATTTAAATAGTCCTCAAAGCATTTTGTGTCTTCCCTGACAGCAGGAGAAGAAAACCCTGTGAAATGCTCAGGCATTAGTGATGTGAAATGACCGATAGAAAAATCTTCAATTCTGGATACATAAAGTGAATCTACATGGATATTTACACCCCTGAAAATGAGCAGCCTGGTTAAGTGCTGCTTACAGAAATGTTGAAATCTATTAAACCATTTAGACTTATGAATTTATTTGGGTTAATGAATGCCTCTGAACAATCAGGCCAGAATCAAAAGACAGATTTCAGTTTGAAGATTCAGAATTATCTGAGTGGGAGTTGATGCCTCTTCTACAGACAAATAGTGACAGTGGCTTTTGAAAAAAGTACCTCTTCCACATCTCCAGGGAACACACAAGTCAGACAGTAAGTCATTGTCTTTCTAAGCAAGACTTCAGTGTCCTTTCAGTAAAACAAATACATATATTTAGAAATAAATTTCATGTCTAATAATAAAGTAGCAGTGCTAAAACCAGCTCAGTTCTATTGACTTTTGAGCTCCCTGAGGTGAAGCAAGGAATGTGGTATTTGGCTTTCTGCCTTAAATGTACACGTGTGACTATGTGATGCCCACCTAATCTAAAACAAACAAATCCTACAAAAAGTTAATCTTCTTGTAGCTTAGCACTCTCAGTGTGTTTGGAGCACCGCCCAAAGAAAATCCAAGCACAAATTCTACAAACCAAACTACTAATTCTGATTAAATATAACCATCTCCTGCTTGTTGGGATTTAGGTCCTGAAAAGCATGAGCACGTTCAGAAGTTTAAAAGCGAAAAAACAGGACAAACAAAACTTGGTCTATAAATTTAGGCCCTGGTTCTTCAAAGCCACATGTTCCGCAAATCAGTGGTACAGACAGATGTGAACTAAGAAAACTGCTTGACATTCATAAAAAAAAAAGGAAATGTTTAAATGGCAGCAGCTTTTTACCTATTTGAAATCCACAGCTGGAACTACAACCCCTGCCTCACATAAACTTGCTTTGAATTTTTTAGGCTGGAAAGTAGTAAGGCCAGTAGAGTTTTAAAGGGAAAGAAAGTTTACAAGTGAGCCTTTGAGGAAGGGATCTTTACCAGATTTCTTTAATGGTCGTGTTCTCCTTGAGAGCTTCACTGAGGCACTTCACCCCTTTGGCTGTAATTTGATTCTGTATAAGCCTAAAAAGAAAGCATTTCATGTCAAACTAACATGCAAACTGATTTGCAGCACATGCACAACCTACGCTCAGGCTGACATCAAGGAGCAAAGCTGTCTGCCACAAGAAGATGGTTATGATTTTATCCATGAGAATGGTACACAGTATTGGTCAAATGCCCCCCATTTAAGTATTCGGTTTTTCCTTTTAATCTTGCACGTGGTTGCATTCTGGAGATACTGAGCTTAATTACACAGATGACAAATTTTTGCTAAGAACTGTTCACTAGTGGTATGAAATTGTGGTATTTGGACTCTCTGAGGCAGATAAACCTCTTAGCTCTGTTTTCTTACTAAGAACACTATGAGAAATTTTTAAGTGATGTACAGAAAATTCTGACTACAGACCCTGTGCAGGCCTAGTGTTTTAGCAGTTAGAGTCCAGAGGCTGCCAAATCCTTCTGTCTTGTTTATCAGACCAACAGGATCTTTGAAAAATAAAGGACTGATTTTGACTCCAGGATGAACAGGTGCCAGTCCCAGTGAAGCCAACTTAGCAGCTGTAAATTATGTCTCATCTGAGCTTAGGGAAAAACAAAAGATACATAAAATCCTCAGGTAGCCCAAATGACGAAGCAGTAGGTAGCTCTTATTAACCACACCACTGTAGACCATCTCTGAGCTAAAAATGAAGAGAGGCCCATCATCTGCACAAGTATAAAAAGTCTCATCAGCCTACACTAATTCAGTACTCACCTTTCAGTCTACCATGGTAAGCCCCATGGCTCTACCATTCCATGTGACTGGTTGCATGAATCCCTCAGGATTCAGGATGAGGCTGAAAATTGGAGTGTATTGAACAATCTTTCAGGGAGGGAGAGAGATATGTTTTCCCATTAAAGGACTTTCTGCACTTGGTGAATGACTCAAAATGCAAAGGGTCCCAGTAGATCTTTCAGCTACTGGAAAAAGATTTTTATTTTGCCTCAAGTTCAACTATCTATTTAGGCCATTACTTTTTGGAGGTGTTCAGTGGTGTAACCAACAAAGTAGGATATAAATTTGTCTACTGGCAGAAACCCGTGGAGAATACTGAGTCATGATAAAGACATGTATCTAGATTACTCTGCCTGCTTTGGCTGGGGAAAATTTCATTGTGAATTCAAACCAAACTACTCAGTGCATTATATCTGCAGCTGTGCACAAAGAAATCAAGAACTTCCCCCCCTCCTTTTTATTTTCAGGGTGATGGGCACCACAGCTTCTGCTGCTTTCGAAAGAGGCTGCAAGTGCTTGGCACCCGTGACAACCAGCATGCTTCCTAAGGGGTGGAAACTAGGATTAATACAGGGAGTGTGCTGGAGTGTGGTTAGCAAAGTCTTCGTAAAGCTTGTAAAGGAACTCCATTTCTTATGTTCTCTTGATCGCTTGAAATGAATGGATGGCTATTTGTTTCACAGCCCACATCTGCCCAACCTCATTCATCGACAAATGTTTGTGAACCTCTGAATTAAAAAAGCTAACACTGTGTTTTCTTAGAAGTATAACAAGTCTCATTGTGATTGCCAGAAATAATCCATGGTTTCCTGGGGATTGGTGCCTTAGAGATGAGTGTCTTGCATGAGTGTATTGCTAGCCCTAGAAGGAAGCATCAGACAAATGCAACATGTATTTAAGTGTCTGTCATGTAGGTTCTCGGTTGAAAACTAAGAGCTGAGCTAGCTACTTTCATAGTATGATGAGAAATAGAAAGAATCATAATAACCTTATTCTATTCTAGCTGTCTGGTTATGTCTTTTTTTTT
>VXAY01006949.1:141920-173263 GCA_013399855.1 Oxyruncus cristatus | reverse complement strand
TACTGGTTTGGTTATGTTTTTTTTTTTTTTTTTTTTTTTTTGAAACCTTTGAGTTTGAAGCCAGTACTGTTCCCTTAATGAGAGGTGAAATCAATCAGTAGTTTGAAAGATACCAGGACACACAAACAGCTTAAACTTTACCCTGTATGAAAGCAGGCTGAAAATGCTACACAGCAGCTTTACTAACTTCCCGTTAGAACTGTCTACAACCAGTCAGCTGCATCCAGACCATGCACAGAAAGCTTACTGTGACCTACATAGACTTGGAAGGTGAAGCTTCAATGTAGTGACTGCCAAAGAGTCTGTGCCTCTGTGGAATGTAACTTACCATAAATGCACCAGTTTCTTGTTGACCTTCAGCATCTCTGCAAAGCTCATTGCTGCCTCATCATCCAGCTCATTTTTAGTCAACCTAAGTGGGAGAAGAAATGTTCACTTAGGGTGTGATTGCTTTGCAGCCCCCCTGTTTTTCCAGCTTGACTGTGACTTCGCTTTAGGCAGCCAAAGGGCTGTTCCTGCCCTGAGCAATTTGTAAAGGTTGGACACAAAGAGATACTGAAGAGAAGCCCTGGAGGTAAAAAATACAGGTATCAGATCTTAGTTTCTCTGAGCAATGTTCTAATGATACTTTCTCACGATGCTTTGGTGTCTAAAAGGTGGAGGAGGTGTAGTGGGAAAAGGTAAAGAGGTAGAGACAACACTGAAGAGGTGCAAAAACTGGGGACAAAGAACTTGACTTCAGATGATGGAAATGAGAGAAGGTGGGGAAAGCAAGATGAAGGGAGCAGAGTCAGGTGTAACATTGGGTCATTAGAATATGTCCCAAAAGACAGGTGCTGCTGATGCATTATTTGTGTTCACATTCTTCCAAAGGGATAACTTACAGCTTGCTGGTGGTGAAAGCATAGGGGATGAGGGGAGAGCAGAAGGAGAAGGGGAGAATATCAGGGGCGATGGGATTGGAGAAAATAAAATCAGGCTGCATTTTTCTCTGGAGAAAGAAGAAGAGGAGAAGTAGACCACACTGTCAATTACCAGAATATTCTCACGGAGTTGTTGTGTTGCATAGCTTCAGCAATACTTTTGCCTCCCTCTGTTGTGATGCCATTGAATGCGAGACTGTGAAGTAAAGACACAAATGTGTAAGAAACAGCATGACTTGGCTCTTCCACTGCCAAATACTTGTGAATATCCTGGATGATCTGCTTCCCAGTTGTACAGTTCAGCATTTGCGTGTCAAAGGCTTACATACTTTGTAAACGAGGAAGTTCTTATGGCTTACAAGTGAGAACAGTTCACAGGCTGCAGCCTGAGTGCAGGCCTGTCACAGAGGCCATCAGGTTTGCTGTCAGCAAGTGGTGCTCTTGAGGCTGACAGCAGAGTTGCACCCAGGGATTTTGAGAGTCAAGGCTTTTAACAAGGAAAAAAAGTTACACTTAGCAGTACATAGGTTTTTACATGCATTTTTCATCCTAAGTCCCTGTATGAACTGGGCATTTTGTCCTTTCAGTCCTTCCGATGCCCCAATACCTCATTCATCTTCCAAATACAACACCTTCTGCTGTGTATGGAGAGATGAGCTTGTAAATGCTTTCCATTACAAACCACAAACATTTTTTAGTCTGCCCTTCATTCTTTGAACAGACATTGGCAAAATCATCCACTTACAGTTATGTTCCAGGCATTCAAAATTCAAAAAGCATCTCCCCCCTCAAAGTAATTCAAAGTCTCAAAAATGGTAGACAATGGAATCAAGTAGAGCAATGACACAAGCATGTATTAACATGAGTCCCTCCTAGCTTCAGCTGAAACTAGATATTCTCAGTCCATAATGACTGGGCCTAAAAATGGCAAATAAAGTAAACTGATGCAGTAGGGATTATCTTCCCTTAATCTTCACATAAAGCTACCATGGATTCAAATCATGGAGCATGATTAACTCGTGGAAGACAAGAAATAAGCCCAAGTGCAAGTACAATGCAGAGCAGAGGATTCACACTGCACAAGTGCCAGCAAAACCAAGCTGGAGACACCCCACTTACTCCTCCTTATTTTTGCAAACACATTCATCAGCATATTTGCTCTCTGAGAATCCCTGAGCTTTGATTCAAGTTCAAAATGTTTTCTTTTAAGTCTGATGCGTCTGGATGGATTGTGCAATTATGGGAAGATGACTATTTCAGATGGCTTTTAAGTTCAAATATATTTAGGTCACTGCACCTGTTCAGCTTTTAATTTTTAAACTCAACTACCCGCTTGCAGAAAGGAGGACAAGACACCAGCTCTGAAATCCCTGGATCTGAAGTGGCAGCAATAAACTCTCCAGAGATCCCCAAACTCCCAGAGTATTTCTAAAGAAACTAGTGCCATGTGCCACCTTGTGGGGAAACTAAGGAGCCTTGTTTGCTCCCTCACCGTGAAGGCCAGTGGACCTGGGAGACAAATGGAAAGGGTCACCCTGAACACAGTGCTCCAGCTGTGTGGAAGGACTCCAAACGAGCAGCAGCTGCCACACTATGCATCTTTAAATCCCCAGCCAGCATTTGGGAGTCGGGAAGGGGATGGGCTCTTTAACAGTGCTGACTGCTCCCTGTGCTGTACTTCCAACTTCTCCCACGTTAGGGCTTCCAGAAGGCTGGTTTGAGATGCTTCACTGTACTCCAGTGAGAACTAGCAGTAGCACTGAATGTGTGGTGTTGTAGCTCCATTGGAGTACAGAATGAAACCAAATGTAAGAATGTCACAGTCCCTACCAAGTTCATCCTCCTAAAAAATAATGGGTTAAAAGCTGCTGCACCTTTGCAATAGAAACTGTTAACGCTGAGCTCACTGGGAGCCCGATTCTGTGACATCCTTCTGCTAGTGCTCCCAGATGAAAATGGCACCCACTGACCATGTGCTTTCACAAATGCCAAGAACTCCGAGCAGCGTGAGGGGAAGACGTGCAGGTAGAGGAAAGTATTTTTAACTTGCTTAATGGCTGCACGGGGCTTTTTGACTCAGTCTGGACTCTTGCTTGAACCAGAAGCCTCTTGGTTACAGCGAAGACTGCGATACCAGATGGCATTCCAAGCTAACACTTGGTGGGGAGACTCATTGCTTCACAGCATGACGGAAAAGCCACCACTACAATGAGCTGCCTGGTTTTGACAGTGTTTTACCTCACGTTTGTTAACCTGGGGTGATTCCTCAGGGCCTCTGCAAATGCCTTTGCTCCTTCGTCTCCAACTTGATTACCCCACATCCTAGTGAAGAGAGGAAACCAGGAGATATCAGTTGTGCTGCCCTACTGACTATTGGCATTGCATTCTCCCTTTTTCTCTCCTCTCCCCTCCTCCCTGATTACTTCAGACACCTGGCAGGTACCCTGCCTGCTGAGCCAGGTATGTTCCACTCCCTGCACATCACACTACTAGCCTCTGCTGACTCAGCAGTACCCTAAGGTCACAGCACAGAAGCAGCTCTAGGAGATAGTCTGCTGCAGCAGGAGTGCTCTTGGGATCACCTTGCTGCACTGCAAAATCCCTCTGCAGCCCTCTACCCTTATGGGGTAAAGGTGTCTTGAGGTCTTGTACAGTGAACTGATGTGGGAAATTCACCAAGTCCTAAATCCTATCATTTTCTGCTCAGTGTTTCCTTCCCATATCCTGGCTGTGATTTTCCTGTTACCTGTTGGGCACAGACTGGCCTTTACACAGTGCAAAGTACAGGTCCTGGAAAGACTCCCAAGCTGCACAACTGCATAGGGACCCACAGCCAAACGGGTGAGTTTCTGAGGTGAACTACTCTACAGGCTCCCCTTCTCCTTCAAAATAGTCTGGTAAAATGGTTACTGTCACTCAGCATTACACCCAAGTGACATCTCCTCTCCCAACAGCTACCAAGAGAAAGATCAAAGTTTCACAGAGACAGTAAGACACTGGGCTCTTCCACACATTTGTGGAATAGTCTTTCAAGTGGCAAAACAAAACAAGGGTTTAAGAGAAGGTAACATGGTACAAGCTGAGGAGATCTGATCGATAGTTACTAGGAGTATCTGATTAAATCCTTTCTATGCAGACTAACCACTTTGAAAATTCACCCTGTATTATGAGGTTTGAAAGCACCTCTGCTGAGGTCTAAGTCGTTGGATTTTTTACAGAGATCACGGCTTGATGACTCAGAGCCACACTCAGATTGATGGGTAATTAGTTGGCAGCTCTTTCAAAATCAATTGATCTTTGTGGCATTTAAACACATGGACTTCCAGTAAGTTCCCCGGAATTTCCTTGTCCTTCAGACCCAGTGCAGTTTGCTCTGTAAGTGTTGAATATATCTGTTTAAACATTTCTGTCCAAGCTATTCTAAATCTGTTTGGAGTGATCATTTCCTCAGTAGAGAAAACAGGAGGAAATAGAAGTTCTTCCCTGAAATTACAGCAAGTACAGCAGATCCAGCTGTATCGAAGCATGCAGACTGTTCACTGTACTTTTGAAATGCTGTAGAACAACAGAATTAAAGGCCAAAACTCTGATTGTTCAGATGTGATTTTCATATTTCAGGGTTACCGTGATTTTCACAATGTCCAAACAGCGGTTTTAATGCCATGTGTTTAAGTATTAAATTTTAAGAAATGTGTTCTCCTGTAGAGTGAAATGAGAAACTGGGATTTGCCAGAAGGGGGGAAAAATAAATAAAATAGATCAAACCTAGCACCTTTCCTGAGAAAGAGGGCAGGAACTAAAGGTTTAGAGTACATTCAAACCTCTCTACCATAATAGCAGCCTCTCCAGTTAGGAACAGACTAGAGGCGGATGATGTGAATTCCTTTTTATTCTCTCAGCTTACAACTTTATCAGGATGTGATGCAGAAGGTTTGACAGTGTAACAATGACACTCAAGTAGGTACAGTGCCAATAGTAATAAAACCACACAGACTTAAAAATAGCCAGGTATCTCTAGAGGACCTGTGATGCCATAAAGAAAGTGGCTATCTTCACACACTGTCCTCTTATTTGTTTGTCTCTAAGGCTCTGGCAGAACAGTGAAAAAAACCAACCCAGAAACCAAAACCCAAAACAAACATTGTGTGAACTGAAGAACGACAAAGCAGCTCTCCTTTTCCATGGAAAATGTGCCTGTGCTTCTACACTTGTTTGTTCTAATGGTGTTGTTGAGGGGGAAAGGTATAGCAGGAGAAGAGAAGGTGAGAACAAAAAAAGGAATCCTAATGAATTTATAGATGCCTTGCCAAGATCAAGCCCCAAGGTCTGCTCCTTAGCATCAAACTTACCCAATTTCAAACATTGTCTTGCTCTTCTGGATGGCCTGGGCAAGGCACTTCCCTCCTTCACTAGTTATTTTGTTTGCTCCTATTCTGCACAAAATACATGAATTGATGAGGTACATCACTTACAACTGTACAGCTATTAGAACATCAGCTCAGAAAGCCATACAAGTAATTAAGGCTAATTAACCCTGGAGGCGAGCTACAGTTATCAAATACTAACCTAGAGCAAAAAAATACAGTAGACACTCAACCTTTGACTAAAAGACATGATTTTATGTTGTCTTTTGCTTATTTTGCACGTCAGTGCTCCAAATCAGAAATATTACGGTAGAATCTTGGGTTTGGTGCTCAGTGTGTTAGAAATGAGCTCTAAGAACTGACCCTCAAGGCAAGGACCCTGGCCTAGTTTTCAGTATAGTTCATAGTATCAGCAGTTGCTACAGAGCACAGGAATTACATGCAGCATGTTTCATGATACCACAGGGAACAGAATATTTCTTGACTGCATGGTCTCAGGGGAGACTGCAGCCGACAAGCACAGACTGTGATAGTTTCGAGTCTTTCTCTTCTAAGCATGGGCTGCAGGCAGTGGCACAGGTCAATGCAGCAGTGGGTGTCTCCGGCTGGCATTCTACAGAAGGCCTTTTCTATTTTTAGCCTATGTGGATTTCAAATGGCTGGAGTTCAAGGAAGGGGATAACTGCATATAGATGGATGTAAAGAACAGATCAAACTCCAAAACCCCTCAAGTCACTTCATTGACATAAAATTGGCTTGTTTGACTTCAAGGCACATGAACATGCACTTTGCCTCAAAATAATTACTAGGATTACTATGAGGGTTGAAAGTAACCATCTGTCAACAGGATTTTTTTGTGAAAGTGAGATTAAATAAGCAAAGCACTGCGTCAAAGCAGCAGAAGAACCAAAGTGCTCTTGGGTTTCAAAACTCTGCAAATATTTCAAGTGTGAAGGATGTGGCTGTAGTGGGGTTTCAGATCAAGTTAGTGGTAGAACAAGGACTAGAACTCACGAGTCAGTCCCTGGCTGCCAGTTGCTACACTCACACCAACAGCTGACGTTGCTGCAGTTACCTCTGTTTTCTGCTATGGTCACAATTAAACCATTGGTTAATGATCTACCTTTATGTCAAACCAGTACTGTGCATGGCCAGACACTCTTATCTGGGGAAGTTCCAGGAATTAAAGGGAACAACTCACCACGTGAATTTGGGGAATTCCAGAGTCGAGATATGACACCAGCACAGCCTGACTCCAGTGGCCCATGAAAGAGCAGACACTAAGAAGCTTAGTACTAAATCCAAGGGAATTCGCCTACTGGAAGCGGCAGCAAGGTTCATGCACAACTTACGCTTTGCTCAGGTACTCAGACTAAATTTAGGTAAAGAACAGGTCTCATGCACTCCTTTAACTTGCTGCTATATTCCAGAAAAGACTATGGATTCAAGAGTTTCCCCTGCTGCCATCCACTGCTAGATCACTGCAAAAGAACATACAACTGCTGCCTACATTATATTTTGTTTCAAATACAATTTTTATCTTTTTTTCTACTCTCCCTCACCTTTCAAGTTGCTTTACCTGGAGAAAGGAAAAAAAAGATCCAACATACTTAACATATTCCAGGCTTGAACATTCTTCAATTAGTTTTGCAACATATTTGGCTCCAACATCAGTGATTTGATTGCTGTATAAGCTTAAAGAAAAATCACATCGGTAAAAATAGGTTATTCCTGCTGTTAAATATTTACAACCTGAATATTTTATAATGCACACATAGCATCTATCTTTTTTGTATGGCTTTATACATATTCACAGTTGCTTGTATTTCTATTTTGATATATAATTCATATTGTGAAGGACTAGATAAAAAATACGAGGAATCCAGACTGCAAATCATGAAAAAATATTTATATAATTTTTTTAATAATAAATCTCCCCAAGCAAACAAAGCTTCCCTTTATTCCTGTGTTTGTACAGAAATAATATTGCCAGAAGGTAAGTCAAAAAAGGAAACACCATAACGTACTTTTGGTCTTTTAAAAGTCATAAAATCCCCTTGTAAATATTACCAAAGATCAGATAACTGAACAGTTGTACTTACATTAGGGCACTTGAGGAAGAAAGCTATTCTTGGTATTCATGTTCACCTTTCAAAAAGTCACTTCTATGTAGCTACTTAACCAAGAGCAGGCAGTCAGAGCTAACATGCCTTCCAGGTTTAACTTGCTTAAGAACTAATTAAGGTCTTGAAAGAAATTGGTACCATGAGCAAGACACATGAAAGTCTATGTTCCTGATACTACTCTCTACCACGCTGTATCTGCTTTGCATAGTTGAAATAAATCAGTAGAGGAAACAACAGGCTCTAGCCACAAAGCACATGCTCTCTTGCTTGTGCTTTCTTGTCCCTCCACATGAGAAGGCTTTAGGTACAAAACTATGATGCCCCACAAAGTTCAGTAACCTGACAGTCTGCACTGTGTCGCAGAAGGGTCTGATGTCAGCAGGAGGCCACCCCGTGAGGCAGTGTGATGGGAGAGGAAGCTGTGGACCACAGTGAACTGTTACAGGGTGCCAGCTGAATAATTTCTGACACAAAATGCCGCTTTGCTTATGGCCAGTAAATGAGGAGGTAACTGTAGTTTCCACCCCACCTCTGCTGCATCGGTACTCTCAGCATTGGAGTTTTATTTTCTCGTATCAATATCCAGTGTTCTGGTCCCAAATGGTACATACCCCAGGAAAGACACAATTCGGTACTTGGAGAGTTCTTCATACAAGATCCTTACGCCATGATCTGTGACCTGATTTACACTGAGCCTGGAATGAAGGGAAGGAAAAGAAACTTTATTTCAATACAGATTACAAGTGTTCATCACCCATGAGTTAACAAATGACTGGAGGTCTATGCATTTTCCTCTGATAATTTAACAGGTCCGTATTAAAAGCTGTTAAGGGAAATGTGAGCTCGGTTTCACATGGCTCACTTCAAAACCAATAAAAACCAGAAAGCCTCAAATCTCCAAGGTAATGCTCTGGAACCTTTCCATAGAACTGAAAACAATAACATGTAGGAAGTCAGACACCAGATAAACATCTCACCTCCTCCTGCGCTTATTGTGATTTCAGGAAGAAAGTCTGCCAAACACCCTAGCAGAGTCAAGCTGTGCAGACTACTACTCTGGCAACCTTCTCTCTGAGCACCTAGTGAAAGCCAGGCATCTTGAAAGTCTCAACACATTCAGGCTTCACGGAATAAAGACTGTGAAAAGCCCTGGCCAGAAAATAGAACTGCAGTCCCATGGGCATGCTAGATGTTTCTAATTTTGTTGTCCCAGCTAGACATGAAACAAATCAATGACAGTCATTCACAGAATAAAAATACTTCTTTTCACAGTTGGGTTTTTTGTTGTTGTTGATGTTGGTTTTGCTGCTTTTTTATGGTAACTTCTCAAGCTTTTTCACCTTGACTAAATGGACAGGTTCAAGTGAAGTATTTCAATTCTGATGAATCACATTTTCTGCGTAAAGCTGTTGCTGTGAAAACACTTTGATCAGCTTTAGTTTCTACACAAACTCCGTAGCTGAACATTCACTGCTGAGAGTCCCTTATCATCAACAGCCTCCCTGGCCTTTGCTAGTTAGTAACTGAGTCCCTTCAGAATGCACGAGCACATAGGAGAAATCAGCCAATTTCTACAGATCAGAACGGTCTGCTTCTTTGAAAGGGCTGAAAACTAAGCTGCTGAAAACATAATTTCCTGGCCTGCAGAAATTGGTAATTAGAAATGAAAGTCCTAACATCTGAAGAGCCATAAAGACAAAAAGGCAACCTAACAGATGGGTTTGGTGCCAGGTATGGTGCTAAGATCATATTGGGTATGGCATAATCACATGATAGGGGCAAAGAATGAAAGGCTGGCCTTTCCTTCCTTTTTTTTGTTCTACATGCTTATGCATTTTCCCCAGAAGTTTCCTTATTGCTTTCTCTTGGGAGGCCAGTCAATTTGCAACTAACTGGAAAAAGCAAGAATCACTTATTTTGATTTAGTCTTAGATGAAAACAAGACAGGGCACAGCCAAACAGGAGGAATAAATCCAGTTGTTAAAAAAAAATAAATTCTCATGGGCTGAAGGAGCTTTAAAAAAGATACATTGAAAGTTCCTGATTTTCTGCACCTAAATGTTTGGACAAATAAGATGTATTTACATAGCACAACCTCAAAAGGCTGGGGGTGAAACAACATGGTCTGAGATGTTAGAGGTGGAGTTAGTTCTCCCTGATCACACCAAGCTATGTCCTACCTCCACATCACCTCAGGGAAGCACCGCATCTAAAGACTTCAGCTACATCTTTTCATGGAGTGCTACATGGCAGCTTTTTGTTCTGCGAACGCCAGACATTTTGGCAGGATGGAAAAGCAAGAAATTCAGAGCTTTTGATCATGGGTTATTGTGAGTAGTAGATCCTGTCTTTACCCCATACAACCAAAGGGCAGAGATAGGCTCAGGCCATCTTCAGATAATGGGGGACGTACTTCTGTTTCCTTTCTTCTCCCTTAAGCACTTTCTTTCAGAAGAATCCTCTTTTGAGACAAAAGAATTTGAGATGAAGCTAACTAAACCTACAGGTTTAAACAGTCCTGGCTTCTAAGGACATCTTATCACCCTCTCCATTTTGGTTTCCAAATTCCCAGCTTATCCCTGCTCCTACAACTGAATGAAGAAGATCTGCAACTTTAACTTCCAGCAGCAGTAATCCCCATCTTTCTGCACTTCCGAGATCAATTCCTTCAGCTCACCAGTTTGTGAAATTAAACAAGGATAAGCTAGGACCTGCTTACAAAGGCTCCTACCTGATCACTGCAAGCTTGCTGAAACAAGGTAGCAGCTGTTTTATCCCGTAGTCATTGATGTTGTTGTTGTCCAAATCCAGAGCCAGGCGCTTCCGAAAGTGATGCACCACAAAGGAGATGGCACTGCAGTCGGCAGAGTAGGCATTGCAGTACGCCAGCTTGATGTAATTGGCGTGCATGCGTTTGGCAGCCATCTTCCCCACCTTCTCGCTCTGAGTCTCGTAAAGGCACCTCAGCATCCAAACAAAGTTGGGCTGGACCTGGATCTGATTGTAGCTTGTAAGCCTGGACCGAGTGTAGCCTTTCAGGTGGGATTTCATGCTCTCCCCAAGGTACGTGATGAGTGTTTTTCTCTTCCTCTTAAGGACTGCAGGTGAAACTAAATGCCTGAAAAGCTTCTGCTTGGATCCAGAAAGAAGGCCACAAAGAAACACGTTGGTAAAATTAAAGTGTTCTTTATTTCGGAAAGGATCCTCCCCTGCTAGTTGTTTCTTCAGCCAAGGGATGCGAAGGCAAGTAGGCTGGGCAGTCTCAGTGAAAGAGCATTCATTGAAAAACTCAAGTAACTCCTTGGCGCCCACCTTCTCCTCCATAACCAAAAACAAAGCTGTGAAAAAAGACTGAAGGGTTAAGTGCAAGAACTCGTAAGTGGCCTGACTGTCACAGCCACTGTAACCTTTAACTGTCCTGAGAAAGCCCAATTGCAAATCTTCTTCAGAGATGTTCACTGAGGAGACCTCTTCCTGCTCAAAGATAAAGAAAGAATTCTCCATCCCTTTGTATGCCATTTTACCCAAAGCTAGAAGAGTTTCCTTCCTCGATTTGAACATCTCTGCTTGGCTCCTGATGTTGTTCTTCAGCAAACTTGTTTTCAGAGATCGGTTCAGATGAACTTCAACCATGAGCAAAAATACATCTGTCAGTGTAACAGAACTATCTGGAAGCTCGTGGCTGTCAAACATGGAATGGAAGTGTTCATAGCATTTAAAGATAATCCAACAAAATAAAGGCACTGAACACAAACTGCAGAGACTGGGGTTAGCTCCCAGCTGGTTCAATACCAGTGTGCGTTGCCGCTCATCTTTGAAAAACATAGCAGTGTATTCCTTCAGGTTATTGCTGGAGAAACCACGGAGCAACACTTTCTTTTTAATGATGTTTCTTTGGATCTCAGTTCCTGTCCTCGCTGTAAGAATTTTCTTGGATCCCTTAAGAAGCTTTCCTCTGAGAAGGCTTACCAGCAGTGCCAAGGGGTGAATGGGTTCATGGGGTGAACATATCTCAGGTACACTACTGAGATCAAAGTTGGAATAGATCTCATCAAAGCCATCAAATGTGAAAAGAACTGTATGAGGGAATTGCAAGATGTGATGGAACACTTCTGTGGGGTCCTGGTCTGGGTAGCAATTATATTTGAAGAGCAGGTCTTTCAAACATATGGCTTCATCTTCCTTAAAGCAACTAAACATCCTACATCGAAAACGGAAGAAAAATTTGGCTCCTATGTCCAATTCTTTTCTGGCCCAAAGGCTTTGTATCTTCTGCAGCAAGATGGATTTTCCAATTCCTGCATCACCATAGACATAAACAGTCTCTCCATCTTCATTAATTAGTCCAACTGCATCATCAAAAAGGGTTTCTAATTGACCCACATGGCCAAGACTCTCATTGGTAAAACTGACCAGCTCCATAATGCTGTTAGAGTAGATTTCTTCAAGCAGCATCTCCTCCCTCTGAGCGTACGACATAACAAACTTGGAGTCCCGTCCCAGTTCATATCTGAGTTTCTGGCAATACCTGCTAACTAAAAAGACAGTGAACTACTATTAAAAAGCCTATGTAGACACCTCTTTGGGAACTCAAAACACGTAATAAGCAAAAGTAATTCTCATGTAAAAACAGTTCTTTAGCAGATTAGTTCTATTTCTGCTGCCATCATAACTCACTGGGGAAATTCAGGGGCTAATGAAAGGTCACTTGAGCCACCACTTTCTGAAAGCCATTACTGATGCTGCATTGGCTTAAGGGACTGCTATCTTTCAGCCGAGACTCAAAGTCAAGCCCCTGATCCTTTTTTAAAGGCTGCTTTACTTACTGCAAAGGCTTGTTCAACTTGCCAGTCACTTATTAGCCTTTTCACTTTATTTATATTCTACCCGCAATTCTATCAAGTGGGGGGTTATTTCCTGACTTGTTTGGTCACTTATATTATTGTGAATAGAAGTCATGCATTTTAGAAATCAAGTCTCAGGCACCTCAAAAGATTTTTTTAAGATGACAAAAAAAAGAGAGTCTTAGTTATTGTGCAATGTCGGTTCGTGTTTTTATTGCACCAGAAACTTCACTTCAGATGGGGAGAAAGTAAATCTTGTATTTATGTCATATGGAAAAACATCTCAGGAGGAAATAATTTACTTCTGCAATACTTAAACACTGACTTTCAGTACAGCTCATAATTTAGGACCACAGAATCATTCAGGTTGGAAGAGACTTCAGAAGATCTAGTCCTACTTCCTGCTGAGAACAGGATCATTTATGACATCAGATGAAGTTACTCTTCTGTCCCCAGACTGGAGCTTCCTACATAGCAGGGTAGTTCTAAGGGAGAGAATAGAGATGTATGACCTTACCTGGATCTGTATTTACCACAGGTTTACTACAAATATTCTCTGAAGGTTCGTAACCTATTTCATGCAGCCAAGGCTGAAGTTCATAGTAAGCATCGGTGACTTTCTGCAGGACATAGATGAAATATTCTGAAACTTCTTCTCCCTTGCTTTGAACCAAGTCTAGAACTTTGCGAACCTGAAGAAAAACCATGTGAAAGATCATTGATACACAGCATTTGATGACAGTAACTCTCGTGACTGCTCTAGGATCCTTTCTGGACTGGAGCAGGGGACAAAACCCAAGACTGGTACTTCAAAAACATGAATGCAAAATCTAGCTCTGAATTTGAACCATCATAAAACTCAATTGCTGCTTGTATTTGGATGCTGCAAGAGAGTTGGCTCTGAAGGTCTGAACTTGTAGCTAAATCATATGCTAATCAGGAACAAAATGGATAAATACCACTCCTCAAAAAGGAACCCAAAGGATTTCCTCAGCTTGGCTAGATCCTTTGCTGATTAAAATTAAAAAAAAAAAAAAAAAAGAAGTGGTTTCTCAATGCCTTAAATTCACCCTCTGTTTCATAAATACTCCAGTCACATTTGGGTTTACCTCAGGATCCATCCAGATCCAGAGCAGGGCAGGCAGAATTCCCCTCTGGAGCTTAATGCTGAGCCAAAATTCTACAACTCTTCCATTTAACACAGTAACTCAATTTTTCAGGCTCTCTCTGTACAACGGCCTGGTGGCCTGCAGATGTTACCAAAATTATTGGCTACCAGGCAGTGGCTGGAGCAGTTCAAGAATAAGTGTTACCTGTACAGGCAAGAGTGTGATCTCTATGCACCAAAACAGGGCAATTCTAGTACCAGACTCTCCGCAAGACAGAGCAATCATCTGGGGGCACATTTGGAATGTTTGGGTCCCCTTGCTAGAAATGAAAGAAGAATTCAGTCCTAAACCAGACAGAGACTGTGGTCTCTCATGAGCTTAAAGCAGGGTGAGGTACATGCAGCACAGCAAACACATGGAGCTTTTTTTGACAATTTGTATGCTCTAAAAAGCAATTTTATGCCTTCCAGAGAAGTTCCCACAGAGTCCACTTGACTTACGCTACTGTGGCCTGCTCTCTGTCTCTGCTTAGACTCCTGATCCATGGCCTCCCCCTCGGCTTTGTTACAACAATCATGCATATTATGCTGAACAATAAGAAATTGAGATAATCATACAGTGTGCATTTATTCTGCTTTGACCCTATACACAGAGTGAGCACTGTGTTACCATTTCAATGTGCCAGCAAGAATGATTATTTCATGAAAATCTGCACTGTTAGTGAAGTCCAAGGTCTCTGAATCTTTTATGGTCTGCCTGCCCCTAACTGTGACAGCATTCTGAGACTGCATGATTGTTTGGTCTGGGAAACAATCTCCTCAGCTGTTCCAAGTTATGATGCAAAGAGCAACTGTGTACATGGTAATTTTCTCCTAATGAAAGACCAGGAAATAATTTTTGCTACTGATGTCCAAAGATGAATTAATAATTAAATGAATGTGCCAGGATGTATCAATTTTCCATAACATTTACAACATACATAGGTCTTTAAAGAGAAAGGAATTTCATACCTTATCTGCTTGAGTAGGAAACTGGACAACAATCTCTGCATCTTCAGTGGAGAAGTAGTCATTCTTAATCAAGTTATCAATCAAACACTGAGTGTTTCGGATTCTACTGACCAGGAGCTCTCGGTGTACCTTCAGCAAAGCAATGAAGGATGGAGGGCTTGCTCCTGGAGGTTTTTTCACAGAAATGTCCACGTTAGCACAAAGTTGGCCTTCCATAGTTGAGGTAGAGAGAAGCTGCTCCACTAAGCCTCATCTTTGAGAAACTGTCCACTTGCAGTGAGAGGTCAGCCTGGAGTTAACTTCAGGCAAACAGGAAATCTGTCTTTCACATAACCGAGCCTGTAAAACATAATTGCACAGAACCTCAACTTAAACCTTATCCTGTGCACATATGCTCTTCGACTAGACGTCAAAGAATGCTTCCAACCTTTGAGTAGTATCATGACCAGCTTTCTAATAAAGTTTCTTCCTTAGGTAATTCCATTTATTTGGCCAGGTTTTGAAAAAATAAAATGTCTACAATAGGCAGTGTCCCTTCTGTACCAGTACTTTACTGTAGCTTGCCTCGAACAACACCACTGCCATCTGCTTTATTAACTGCCTGTTCTTAGTGTATAATTTAATATTTTTTATTAGCTTTTCATGTTTCAATAGACAAAGGAGGGCATCTGTCCAAACATAATCTGGACAAGGAAATAAAAGGAATAAAATTATACTTCATAGCAATTAATTTTGTAGGAGGAATTAATTTATAGTAGCAATTCACTTTGGTTTTTCTTTGTTACAACAACAGACCCTGTATATAGTGTTGACAATATGATATCTGTCCCCGAAAGCAAGGTTTTGTGAACTCTGGGACAGTTTTAGCTAAACTAGGGAAAAGAATTTAGCTTCAGGGCACCTCATTTGAGAGGCAGTAGTGAGACTGTGGAAAAACCATCGATCAGCTGTTCCTGTTAAGGAAGCAAAGAGTTCACTGCTGTTAGCAGTGAAAAGGCTGCTGTAGATTTCAGAACTAATACACCTCATAGGGGCACAGAGCACTTCCTGACTCCTAAAGCTATTGGTTCTGACATGTAAAACAGGGAATGTATCATTGCATTGGTTTATCTTATCAAGTTCAGGTGAGCAACTATAAAAGTTAAAAATAATTTTTCAGAATCTGAAAAAGAACAGATTTACAAAAAGGACTAAAATAAGTGATTGTCCATATACAAGATCCCATCTCTTACGACACACAAAAATTTTGGACCTCTCCCTGAGGAGGAATTGCGCAGAACAACTGAATTCAGAGACTCTTTTCTCCTACGAAGAACTAGGCCTAGAAGACGGTATCACAGCTCAGGTTCTTTGGCCATCCAACTCACCTCCATCTTCATAAAGGGAAGAGATTGCACACCATCCAGCTTGTAAGGAAGACACCAATTTAAACCCTGTGGAAACACTTAGGTTTGAATGCCTGACTTCAGGCCCTGTATGTACACCTAGAGATTAAACATGGTCCTTTAACTCAGACAGCTACGGGCTCAGGAAACCCTCTTATTGCTGCAGAGATGTTGTTTTGAAAACCATACTCTTTAGCACAAATGCTCTCTCCTTGTCTACAAATACATACATGGTGTATGTCCTTATTCTCTACACCATCTCTTGAGAGCTCTTTTTAGATAGTCATTTATTAACGTTTTTCTCTACGAGGCAATAAAGCAAGAGGAATCAGGATCAGACTGCTCTCTATGGTATTGTTACAGCAGGGGGTTTTTTGTAATTGCAGCTAATATACCATATAGCAAGCATGAAGTTATACTGTAATTACAATTCAACAATAAGTTCATTTAGGTACTATTTGGGTACAAACTTGCATATACGATTTCCCATGCAGAAAGCAAGTTTCTTGCAAGATCACAACTGAATCACCTCCACACAGACAATTAAAATTTGCATGATGAACACAAATTACTTCATCCTCCAGTAACAGTTAAAACATCCTGTTGCTTCAGCAGGTCAAAGGATATTTGGAAGAATGTTTTTAGATTCTGATTACAGTCAGATCAATAAAAACAAAAGATGAAACCCTTCTTCTAAAATTCTGTAAAGGTGCTAACTGATGCAATAAAATTCTCACAAGACGTTTGCAGCGATGGCAAACTTTCCAAACGCTGCCCAGATAAGCTATAACTGATCCCTGCCAGATCACAGATTCTTCTAGGTGGCCTGTTACTGGAACAAACTCATTACTGTGGGTTTTCCATATCAGAAGCTGCAGTCTGCATCAGTAAAGCTTCTCCCGCTTGATGCTGGAGAAAGACACAGTTTATGCACGTTTAGACCACATTTTAGTGATACTACCTATCTACACCCACAACTGCAGGGCAAATCAGCTTAGATCCTCTGAATTCCCGAGAGGTCCTAACTTATGGTTGCTGATCTGCACGGATGCAGATAACTGCATTAAGAGCTGGGCTCTCCAAGGGCTGCCAGACCAGGCAAATCTCCAGCACAACTGCTTTGGATCACATCCAACTCCAAAACCGGAAAAACTCTTTCAAACAAATGGAGTGTAACCAACTGATCTGACTTTCTTACCACTTCAGTAACTGACTCCATCTACTCAGACATATCAGCCTTTCATTACGCCATCCACATGACCCACCCAATGAAGTGGCCAGTTTCTGAGTCACTCAGCTTCCTAGAAGCCACACTGGCACATCTCTTTGTTCAGGAAAGTTCATTCTATAAAAGAACTCTATCGTGAAGGTCAAACAATGCTGAAAACATCATTTACCCTAAAGATTTTGCAGGCTTTCAGTTAAAGAGACAGAGTCACCTTAAAACATGCAATAGAAATATTGAGCCTTCTCTTTCAAGAGACTGCATCTGCCCAACATTCCCTGATTACTTTGGCTATTCTGGGACCACATTATTCTAATGTGTTTTCTTTCTTCCTACCTTGTGAGAAGAACTGAGACAAACATTCAGAAAACCGTAAGAATAAACCAAAGTTCTGTCATGTGTACAAAACAAATTTTTCTTCACTCTTTCAGTTCCATCTACAAAAAGGGTAAGAAAAGAAAGAAGAAATACAGTAGCAGGACAGAACATGGAAAATACGGAATGATCAGAAGGTCTCAAAGATGTCTTCCCTGCATCTGAATAAGTCCAAGTCAGTACAAAACCTGGTTGTGGCTGGAAGGGGTGTGCATACATATGCTGCAGGACTGAGTATGTTCCCTTTCACACAGGGTGATCTGCAATAAAGTGAAGAAACAAGAAAGCAATCAAAGAGGAATATATATATATGTATATATATACATATGTATGTATGCATGTATAGAAAGTAAGGCTAAACATTGAGGAGAAAAGGAGAAAAAGCAAAAATGCCAAGCAAGGAAGTCAGAACTGGCAATATGAATTTTGTTTACAATGGCTTACTCAGTGATATTTTCAGTGACAATATTAAATTTAAGGCAAAAATACACACCACCCAGTACTGGAATACATAGTACTTTTCATCAGTCCCTTTTAATAAGAAAAAATGGAAATTTCCACCATCCATAGACTAAGAAAATGCCACATCAGATGAGCAGCTGAACACCTTAAACAGCGCTGGAACAGAAAGACTTACTGCCACATGTAGTTAAGAGCAAGGCAGGTATGTGCACGTTTGTTGCAAAGTGTATCAGCTCTATGAAGAACCTTCAGACTACTCAAGACTAAAGAAAGCACAAAAATTTTCTACAATAGCAGTTTCAGGAGCAACAGCATCTAAAAGTCCTTACTGATCAGCATAAGAAATATGTTTATTCTTTTAGAGAAGCACACTGCCTGTAAGATTCTGACATATATATGATTGTTTTGCTAGTGTGTGGGGGGGATGTTTGGTCATTGTTGGTTTTGTTTTTATTGTTTGGTTGGGGGGTTTCTTTGGTTTTTTTGTGGTTTGGGGTTTTTTTTGTTTGGTTTTTTGTTTTGTTTGTTTTGGTTTTTGATTTTTAAACATGAGGCCAATGTGTGACACCATGAGGTCTCCAGCTTATCTGCAAGCCCTTCACCTCTCTTTCTGCGAAGAGTCCGGGCTTCCATAGTGCTTTAACATGTTTTCAGTGAGGGATCACAAGGTTACGAAGTACTAAGTCTCTTGTTAAAGGATCTGTTAGTGTTACAATGCTAGGTTATACATCTGGTACGTTTAAAGGTAAACGCTTATACAGCTTATAAACGGGCACTGAAAACATTTCCTTGCTAGAGTGCATAAGGTATTCTTTGCCTTATCTGGGGCACTCCAGATGCTGGATTCAATTCCAGCGCAATTCTTGTGACTGATGTTGCATCAGTCATGGGGATGCTGTTCAAAAAGACTGGGACACACACTAATGTGAGACACATCAGTGCACCTATCAAGGTCGAAGAACATCCACTATTGAGAACTACTGCCTTATTTCTGGAACTGTTCCATTTCTGAAATGGCTAAAATGAATAAAATAATTTTTCTGAAAGCCACCTTAAGGCTCTTAAGTTATGGTAGGGACAAATCATCTATTCTAACTGTAACAGAGAGAAAGGGAAAGATTTACAAGCTTGACAGAGTAGCTGAAACGGCAAAACACCTAAAAGAGAATGGAGACAGACAAGAGAATTGGTATCTGAGTGAGGAGGGAGTCTAATGTGGAGAGACAACATGACAAACACTCAAGGGGGAAAGCCTCCAATCTCGGAACAGAATAGACTTCTTGTTTCTGAGAGGAAAAATAAAAAACAATTACTTACTCAAGAGGCTGCCAATGATGCTGAAGAGGAAATTCAGTTAGCCCTTTTGAGAACAGCAATGTGGGTCAGGTGAAGAAGACAGGAAACAGAGTAGAGGCAATTAAAAAGAACCAGAGAGCAGAGTGCTTACTCACCAGCTGTAAAGCCAAAGAAGGGCCTTGAGCAAATGAAGTGTTGATGGGGCTTGAAGTGATGTGAGAAGCAACATCAAATGTGGCAAGAGATGCATATTATAAACCTGCTTCACTGAGAATAACAAAGAGGAAGCAAGATGGGAGGCAGGCAAGGGATAAGGAGGGAAATGAAAAAGGGAAATGAAATTTGTCACAGTAAGAGGTACGGTAAAAGCACTATTGCTTACAAGCAAGGTTTTGTATAAGCCACGTGAATAAGTAGGAGAGGTGCTGACAGCCTCTGCATGAAGGCACTGGCACTTTTATCTAGTGTTTCTTCTGAGTTCCCTCTATTCTCAGCATTGTGCAAGCATATATACATTTCTGTCTTTCCTGGCCCTGCCCTCCTCACATCCTCTTTTCACAAAGCTCTCTTGCTCTTCTTCTAAGAAAACTGCTCTGCTTGTTCAACTTCCAGTGCTGCTAGCTCCCTGGCAGCAAAGAATAGGCTAGTTTATCACAACAAGGTCTTATCAAATGTAAATGCTGTGGATAAAAGGGCTGAAGGAACTTACAGAATAGCTAAAAAACATTTCCACTTCTGGGGCAACTAGAGAATTGACTCCTTATTGCGCTGGCTGCTCCCAAGGAGACGGTGTAGGATGAAGCAGTAAAGGCAATACAAGGAGCAAAGTGCCTCTTAAAGCAGTTGATTCAAGACCAAACTAGAATATGTCTGAAGACCTGAAAACTCAGTTAATAGCAGTCTTGCTATTCTGATGAAAACTGTTCCTCTAAATGGTATATGAAATAAAGTCCTATGCTACTTACCTAGGTATCTGCAGCCAGTACCTGGAATATCTTCAGGATTTCCACAGCACCTACTAGCCAGCTCTGGCAGGACAACAGTGAACAGTGAACACAGAAACCTCAGTGCCAGTCCATGGCCAGTGGAATCCCTGTTGGCATAGCCTTCTGTCTGCAGTATTCAAAATGCAGTTATTCTTCAAGAGGTAGCTATATGAGAACAGTGCTCCATTTCACATGGAAGTCTGTGGCCTTTGTGTCACCAAGTCAGATTTGTTTCTCAAGAAAAGCTATTTTAAGTGACAGCTACCCCACTGCAGAGTCCTTATAGCAAGAGGAGAAATGAAGACTTTGTCATGCTTGGTAATCTGTCAGGCCAGTCTAAACTCAACCTTTTGCTATCACTGGGAGAGACAGGAGACTGATTTTCCACATCTTACTTTCATGTATGCCACAGCAGTCAGTCTTTAACAACTGAATAAGACACAACCTGTTTCCACATAGCAGCTCTCACTTCTAAAAGAACTTCAGCTATTTTACTATTTTACTATTTTACTTTTACCAGTAAAAAACATGCAGAGATTAGAGGCAAATGGGCACATAAAAAGTCTGCATGCTTTGATGAGAAGCAATGCAATGTACTTCCCAGAGGTACAAAAAAAATATCAGTCTTTTATAGTAAAAATGGTGCATTGGTAGAGCTTGTACAGAGTCCCTGTACTGATCGTAAATTACTCTGTTTCTGTGAGTTAAAGCACAATCATACCCCAGTTCACAATCTCTGCGTAACTATCAACACTGATGCTACACGTCAATAAATGGCCCTAAGAGCCATATGTTAACATCACGTTAGTCTAAATCCATTACAACTCGTGTGATCTGGCATTGCTTTGGGGTCACAGAGATCAGTATCTTTCAGTGTTTTTTTTCCTCCCTCCCCTCTCTCTCCCCTCAGACTGTAGCATAAGCTTTTGTAGCCATCCCTAGGTATTTGAAGAGCAATAGATATAAAAGAAGAAATTATTTCTGCCTCCACCCGGTAAAATGTCAAGCTTTTCTCTAAAAGGCACAGGCTTCGACAGAAATATTCACATGCCTCACAGGTTTTGTTACTACATATTGTAACAGGTTACTTCGTATAGAAACAGAATATATGCAGTGTTTGGATGCATTAACAAGCCCCTGCCAAAAAGATTTTATGTGGTTTCCTCATAGCTCCTTTCTGGTGGGAAAATTTCAGTAAATAATGAGAAGCCACTACCAAAAAGGAAATAAATTTTCTCTAACCAGAGAACTCTTGGGGATTTTTTTTTTTTTTTTTTAAGAGATAGCGGAGGAGAGGGCAACTTACTGGTGTCTATAAAAGTGGAACTGCTTTTCTACCATTACTTACTATTTTCACATTCAACCAGCAGTGAATTCTACCGTGGAAGTTGCAATTGATGGAATCACGGAATTGATGGAATCATGGCCATGCCACGGCCTGCCGGCAGCCACGGGGCACCTCCCTGCCCCGGTGAATCGCTCCCTCCTCCCTCAAAGCACTGGGGACTAAACGACTCCCGCGTGAGTCAGCGCTCGGATTCGGGGAAGTCAATGGATTACCTCACCCAATTACCGTCGCTCACGGGGCAAGCGAGGCGGCGCAAGGGCAGGAGGATCCCACCTCCTCCGCCCGTGGGATGTCGCCACCCTGCCCCACCAGCCCTCAGGAACACCACATCCCCGCCAGCCTCTGGAACACCATTTATTCCTGGTAGCGCTGCTGTGTTTCGTACGAAGGCGTTGTCCCCCTGGCCGAGGTGCTGCGGGCGCTGCTCCCCGTCCCCCCTCCTCACTCCCTGTCGAACACCGCCTGCCGCCTCCTCCCCGCGGCGGGGGGGACCCTCCGCAGGAAACGGGAAGGATTCCTGAGGTTTCCAGTTCAGGAGCGGGAGCCGTAAGGGCGCAGCCCCTTCCCTCCCACCTCGCGCGGTAACACAAACTTGGGTTTACAGAAAGCAGAAACTTGGGCTCGCCCCCCTCGGTCCCTGTCCCGGCACGGCCGCTGACCCGCAGCCCGACGACCCTCCTGCGCGCCCGGCCCTTCCCCGGCACTCACCGCGGCGGCGAAGGGACGGCGGCGAGGGGAGCAGCGGGGCGGCGGCCGGCCCACGGCTGCTGCCCTGCTTCCCACCCCTCCCGCCCCGCACACGCTCTCTCCGCCCCGGCGGGAAGCGGCTCCTCCTCGCGCGGGCAAGGCGCGAAGGCTTCCCCTTCTTCGCCAACACCTCCCTTCCCTCCCTACGCCCAGAGAAGCGCCGGGGGTCCCTCTGCAGCTCCCACCTTTTCCTCAACGGGAGGCATTAAGTACCTTCTGTCAATCCCCACTCCCCACATTTTAAACAGAAATAATGTTCCTGGCAGCCTCTTCTTGCAAGAGTAAAGCAGGTATTTAAGAGCCCAAAAGCCCAACGGAGCACTGTAAGGTTAAAGCAAAAGCAGTGGTGCTGATGCAGAGGGGTGTGTTCACACAGTTTTGCCCTCCCTACTGACATTATATCCATTAAAAAGACACAGACAATGGAGGCTTCAGTTGCGAGCAACTCCACATCACCAGCTTTCACTTACATAATGCAACCAGGCTGCCCAGGGAGGTCATGGGGTCTCTTCTCTCTGAAGATATTCAAAACCCACCTGGGTGCATTTCTGTGCCACCTGCTTAGGTGACCCTGCCTTGGCAGGGGAGTTGGACTAGATGATGTCCAGAGGTTCCTTCCAACCCTAACAACTCTGTGATATTCTTGAAGCATGCACTGAACAGGCAGGGGAGAGGTTTGGTAATCACAGTTTTATTCATTCAGTTTCAGACTAGACACTGCTAATACAGAAAGTACCGTGTTTTACAGCAGTCACGATGCCCAACCCTGGAAACAGGCATATGACATCAGGACAGCACCTACACATACCTGACAGAAGTGTATTTTATACAGAGGAGACACAGTCAGTCTTCTGCTCTATCACTTGTTTATCTAAGCAGTCACACAGTGACAATGACTACATCTTACACCCCTCTGTACATCAATAGAAAAAACCACACTGTAGAGAAGATAAACCGAAGTTCAGTGATTTGACATCTTCCAGGTTGTCAGTTTCTCCTAGTGACTAACTACATGTACCATGAAGATAAGTACTCGGTATCTTACAAAAGCTTTCAGTTTTGCACAGGATTGTCAAAGCTGTAGAGACCAAAAAGAAAAAAAGGCCAAATTCTCTCCATTTGAGGTTTAACAGACAAACAAAACCACAAAACAAATGTGTTAGGACTCACAGGAGACTTTCTGATTTCACTGGACATGAGACCAAGGCCTAGATAGGCACAAAAAGGTGATTTAAGAAAACTTGGAAATATCCAACTAAAATGAATTCTTTATAAATCTGTTGGTTATAGCTAACCTGCTCACCTATGATGACTACTAAACATAGAAAGGACGAGGCCACGACGCTTTGACCCAGATCCTTTGCTGAACACTGTCTTCAGGCCTGAGTTGCCTTTTGGACTAACACTTAACACCATGGAGGGAGTTAAAAATATTTTTTTTCTTTCTTTTTTAACTATATAAGCAGGAACTCCATAGCATCAGATAGGTTGGGCTTTAAACCATTAAGAGAAGTAGCAGTGAAAAAGGTTTAGTCTTAGAGTTTTGAGTTTACACCTAATAAATCTTTGAAATTCTTGATATTTGTGTACACATTTAAAAACAAAGGGCCTGATCCTGCAGCCCTTATTCCTCAGAAAGTAACAGGTACCAAAACTCATCAAGATGGCCTTTTTCTTTTAAAAAGGTCAGTTAACAGGACACAAAGCACAAACTTGTGTGCAGCACTGCATGACAATTACAAAAAGATAATTTTTAAATCTGCAAAAACTTCAGCGTGTACTCAAGATATACAAACAAAAACAAGTTACCAATATCAGCATGTCTTCAGACTGCAAATTATGCCTAATGATTTACCGTAGATGCACAGCAAACTCATCTTTTCTTGATAAATAAAGAAACTGCTGATCAGCACAGTGAGGAGGGGTATCTAAATCAAGGTGAATGGCCAAGCAAATGCAGAGGTATTCTATGCAGAATTTATTTTCTCTGCTTTAATGGCAGCTTCAATCTCTTCCATTATTGGCACCGGTCCTGCATAGTTATTAGTTTCAATAGCTTCTAATTTCTCCAGGTAATCAGTTGGCAAGCCATTCTGTTTTGCACCCATGCAGATAACCTATAATCAAAAGGGGGGGGAAAAATAAAAAAAGACTTCAGTTAAGAGTGTTGGAAATACTCCTCCAAACATTTACTCACACGGAAAGAACATAACAAGAGAATTACCCCCAAATAATGCTATTTGTACCCGAGGATAGCCAAAGGCTGCTAAGAATCTGAAGTGTTACTTCAGATGTGCACAAGACTCTACAATTAAGCTGTTATTCTGTTATTTCATTCTTTCTTCCACTGAGGATGAGAACTTCTTTTTAAGCCTTTAGCCAGTCTTAGTATCACACCTGAGTGAGAAGCAGCATATATTACTGAAGCTATTTTTAAAACTAAGCTGTTCAAATCCACAGCACAACAGCTGTTGGTTATCAGTTTAACAGCGAGTACCTAGACAGGTATAGGAGTAAGAGAAACAGACACTTAACTTAGTGAAAAAGCACAAATTCCTTAGTTTGTTACTGCAGTTTTCCTTCCACACACAAAATAAACTTGAGTATTGGTGCAGAAGAAAAGATGTGACAGTGAGAGGAAAAGAGGAAGCTGTAGGAACCATGGCTTGAAGGAGACAACAGCAAGCTTGCATATAGAAATGAATATTCTAAATACTTTTTCCTGCATTTAACAGCATGAATTTAAAGGATGAGGTGTCTAGAAAGAATGGATTTTGCCACAAAAAGCACACAACAGTAGATGGATATAGTTCAATCACTGTGGGCTGATGCAGTCACCTGTAATAATTTTTAGCTCTCCTGCCTGTTTAACTTAAAAAAATAAAAGCTGGGGACAGTGGGGTAAGAACAGAACTAACAACTGATCCTGCCAACAGCAAGAGGCAATGTTTAGCTAGATAAAATTGCTAATAGTGGAGGTCTGCTCTTACAGAGTACAAGTGAGAGCTGCCACACAGCAGCAGACTATGTATTAACCTCCTGAAAATCCCTGAAGATCTGTCTTGCCAAGAGGTGGGTAGGCAGGGAGGAGGTTTGTGCAATAGCAGAGCCTGCTTTCTAAGCAAGCTTCTCTTCAGCAGTCCCACAGCAACTGGCCTTAGCTATGCTCCTGGAAGCTGATTCATAGGAGCAAGTTCCTCAGTTCAGAGAGGGCGGCACACTTGGGATTTAACAGGCTCAAGCCTGGTTTCTTTGCTTTAGGTAGAAAAAGCCAACATGGTACAGTCATATGTATCTACAGCTGTCAGTAGCTGCACCATTCAGACACGCAGTGATGCCACCCGAGCAGGGCCCACATCAGAGCTCACAAGCTAAGCAGGTCAGGCCTGCTGCGTGACTGGATCATGTGTCTCTAGAGTCAGTCTGTTGCAGAACAGTGTTGAAACACTTCTGCCTCACTCAGCCATCAAGTGGGAACCCCGCAGTGCCCTGCAATATACTGATGATGCATCTGCTAAAAGGCAGAATCCTGTATTAAATGATAGCAACTGCTTCACAAGACACTAAGGATAATGCACGTCCCTGAAACTACAAGCCCGGTGCTGTGTTTTCCCTGCAGGAGCTTCCCTCTGCCCTTTTAGTGGAGTACATTAATTTTTCAAACACAGGGAATTGCTGCATATATGTAAACAACATCCTTCAGAAATCCTTGTGTCATTCATAACTAATTCACAAGATAAACAGAGGCTTCATGTAAGGTGCAGCTAAGCCAAAAAGCCAAACTGATTTAGTAGGCTTTCAAGAGCTAGCAATCCTGTGTGAGCACGACTACAGCAGACCATTGCACACGAACTGTTATACCTTTACAGTAGAGTAGTCATGCCTTCCATCCACTGTAAGCGAAGTACTTGTTAAGTAGGACAGAAGTACTGCATCATAAATTTCTGTTCGTTCTTCCAAAATTACAGTGATGCAACACCTACCTTTTTATACTGTGGAGAAGGGGGACCACAGACATAGTCCTGCATCTGGTAGCTTCGACAGGTCAGCACCTTTCCCGCTTGAGTGTGGACATTAACTTCTATTGGGACATAAAGGCCATCTTCAACTCCCTCTTGCCTGTAAATCACATATATTCCTTTCGTGCCAAGTAACTGATGCATCTTTCAAGCAAAGCGTGCAATTAAACACATGGATTTATTATAACAGAATTTCAGGCAGGAATTGGTCTGTGCTGTTAACAGACAAACAAGGGCAAATAAAGCAAAACAGATTTCAGTACTTTTTGTGCACACCTGTTTCATATCCAAAAACAAGTTTATAAAGAAGCAGCAGCATTCAATTTTATCTTTTCGACTCTGTAAGAAAGATGACCAGTGGGTCACTTGCAAATTTAGAGAGAGAATACTTGTAAATTAATTACTGTAGACTGGTAGTCTGAAAGAGAAACACAACCAAAATTAATGAGCCAGGCACATATCATTCATTACCTACCACTCAAAGAAACAAATGCAAACTTATTAAAATGTAACACAATGGGCAAGATAAGGGGAAACTTGCACAACTCTTGCATTGCACTTTCCAATGAATAATCCAATACACTCTTTAATTTGCAAAAGATGTGAACAGCAAAATTGAGATAGGTCAGGGCAAAAAACATTGTTATTTTTTATTAGCAAAATCATGCTGTCTTAGAAAAACAAAAGCCAACTCAAAACCAAGGCTACTTACTGTCCTTAACCACTGGCATTCAGCCACCATTAAAAATCCAAGGAAATAGTAAGAAGTAAACAAGAAGCTTAAGCAATACAGGACAGACTTTATAGCACAATTAACTTTAGATACGAGTCATAACATGGTTTCTAACCCTGCTCGTCAAATATAATTTTGACAATTCATATTTTTTTCAAAGACTTAACTACCATTTCAAGTTATTTAACATACGCAACATGGGCCACGTGAGGTGAGTAACTTGGTTAAGTGCAAGTAGAGACTGGAAGCTAACTGCAGACTCAAGGCCAACAGACTACAAAATAAGTCACATGGTTGCGTGAGAGCAAGAAAACTGTTAAGTAACATCCATTGCTAGGACCTATGAGGAATAAAGCTCATGATTTAGTCTGTAACTTACAGGTTTGTAAAGTACAGAGGACAAAAAAAAGTAAAACTGACCGTAGGACAGCACCTAAAATGTATTTGAAGCCAAACAATTCAGCCATCTAAGCAAAAGGCTCCTCTCCCGTATTTGTTTTCTATATATTACATTGTTTTACTAGTATTTCAATTAGTTACATGGAGCATTGGTTACACATTTCCTCCTCCGCTTCTGGATACCAAAGCACAGACTTCTTTACAGAGACTGGGGGATTAAAAAAAAAAAAAAAGTGGGGAGGGGGCAATAGTGATTTCTTTTTTCTTGACGCATGGAAATTCCAGGAAATAACTTGGTTGAGGACTTACAAATATATCTGCTTGCATGCAGCCAGAGAATCCCAAGACCCTCAGCAGGAACACATGCAAGCTCATTTGCGCTGGCTTAGGAGCAAGCCTTAGAAGAACGCTTTGGATTATCATTGTTAAAGCCAAGAACACATCCCATTTCCTTCCATTTCCAGTTCACCTCCATGGCATCAATGAGGCAGCTGGGAAAAAGTAATCTTTAGTGCTGGTGTCCATCCTGCAGTTTTTGGTGATGTCACAGCACTCAACTCTTTAGCATCTCAGCAAACATTAGAGTTTATCCACTGTCAAACAAATGCCAGGGATTTACAATTCTACAATATGTCAGCTGTAAACAGTATGTAAACACTTCTGGAAATCATAATACTGCCCCCATGGAGAAGAAGTAGGCTGCTACTATCAAAAGCAGATGCTGTTGGACAGGATCATCATACTTGTGAAGCTTATGCTTTATGAAAGCATGGTAAATCAGGAGATTTCAGTAAAGGTCAGCAGAAAAGGGGTCAGGATGTTAAGTGCTAGTGCAAGTAACAGCAGGGGAACTCAAGAGATCATAAAGCCATGGAAATGTGAAGCCCTGCCCAACCACAAGCACACCAACTAGATGCGCACCTGCTCTGCTTGGGATTAACACTCCCAGCCAGGACAAGAGCGCTGAGACTGCCCATTCCCATAACGTGCTAACAGCTCTTGGGCAATAGTTTCTGTATTTCAGGTTCACTGTAGGCAGTGAAAAGCACATTGGAATCAAGTTTGATCGCCAGGGTTATAAGCACATGTCTACACAGCACAGTGCAGCCATAACCAAAACTGCAACAGTACCAGAGGCAGGAGAACAGTAATACTGTAGTGCTTTCAACTGAGTTTACTATGCCCTGCTTCCTTGTCCTCACTAGCCCAGACTTCTGCTGGAATTAATTGACAGTGATGAACTGCTCTGAACAAACAATCCTTGTGTACCAGAAGCATCATACTGTGCAGGCACTTCCCAAAAGCTGCAACAAGCACATGGCGTCAGACAAAGTTTTGGAGATTACGCTCTTAGTTCTGCCTGAGACCCTGAAAGAAGTCTGCTACTCCTTACTTTGTTCACTCAGGTGGTCCTCCAGACTTCAGCCTGGGAACAACTTGCTCAGTTGTTGGGAACAGTAAACTTCTCTTAATTACCAGGCACAGGCAGAACATTTTCCACCATGCATTGTAAAGGTGCAGGCAGGCTCTCCCATTCAAAGGGGGAAACAATTACAGCCCAGCTCCCTGCCTGGATCTTTCTCAAGCTCACAGAAGTTGTGACATGTTAAATAACCTCCTCAAAAGGTCCCTTTGCCTGTATTAAAGATTTCTTTCTCTCCTGCAAAGTCTTGTCCTCATCCCTTCCTTTTCTGCTACAACTGAAGTCTAGAGATGTATAGAGAGAGAAACTGATGTCAGTGTCAAGATAAAAAATTCTCCTTAAAGCAATGAGAAAAATGCCATAGAACAAATACAGAGTTTAGAGTCATTTAAGGGGCATGAAATTGTGAAGACAGGGTTTGTTGTTGTTTTTAGGGTTTTTTTAGGTTTTTGTTGGGTGGGGGGGTTTTTTGTTTTGTTTTTGGGGGGGGGTTGTGTGTTTTTTTTTGTTTTGTTTTGTGTTTTTTTGTTGTTGTTGTTTTTTTGTTTTTTTTTTTTAAAAAAAGGGGCCTGATCAATATATCAGCTTCAATCAAGGTCCACAGCTTCTCATTAAAACACCCCTAATTAGCTTTAGCTCGAAAATAAAGCCATGTTAATCACAGAAGCGGTAGAAGTCAATACACATCACGACAAGGGAAATTCACGGATTAAAATCAAAAGCGTCATCTTGATTCCAACACCAAGGCTTCCACACAGCTCTTTATCAAAAATTACCTATGACCTTTCAACCGCTATTCAAAGCAGTATAAGACAGCAAAAGTTGAGTCACCTACTTATCCAGCGAACTTAAACTGCAAATGTTCATTTTCCACACTATTCCCCATACTTCGTCTCCAGGGCTCTGAACAATGGTAGCTGTACCTCCATGCCACACAGAACTTGTCCTGCCTTGATGATGGCCAAACTCGAGCTTAAAATCCTGCAAATGAAACCAAGGCAGAGAATCAATTTCCACTTCAGGTAAGGGCTGCTGGCTATTCTTGACATGAAAAGGGCAGCTAAAGGACAGTCTACAGGCAATTGGGGCCACAGAAGGAAGAATGGACAGGCAGGACATGATCCAGCTCCCACCTTAAGAGGGGCTGAAGTCAGCTTTTTCCACCTCCCCACGAGAAACGGCAGCCTTGGGACAACGGGAAGAGAGGTTGGGCAGAGAGCACCACTGATAAAAGGCTTGGTCTGCAGACTTGGATCAACATCCAAACCTCTTAACTGTCCAGCCTAAACAGCAAACAACCTCTAGCAGTGAGAATAAAGTGGAGGCAGCCCTTTCTCAAGAGTAGCACACATACCAAACTTTGCAGTAAACACAGCAGTGCTGAAGAAATGTCCGCTTGACTTTTGTCCAAGTTGGCAGTGACAGGACTGCTGATGTGCTTACCAGAAGGAGGGAACTGTCTACTGCCTTCTCATTCACATCAAAAGAGGTGCCTACCTGGTGCCCATTCCTTTGCAGCTTTTGGTGCTCTTATGAGACTTAAATGCTCTTATGCAGGATCCAGGAAAATAGAAAAGAAGTCTAAAAGATGGTGAGCTTCAGGACTTGTCCTCATGCACTAATAAAACTGCCAATTATAAAATGCATCCCTCATCGCCCAATTGGAAGATTTTTGGGTATTTTTAAGCCAAGGTCAATGCCTCCTTCAGTAAGCTTATTCAGGTTTTGCAAGTAGAAAACATTTTTTTAGAAATTAAGTATCACTTTTTCTTACAAGTATTCTCCGATATTACTATATATGCAAAAGAGAATAACAGATTCTCGCATTTTACGAGTGTGATTTCCTATCTAACTCCATACAATCAGTTTCCTTTCCTACTTATTAGTCAATTTTTAGGTCCTCCCCTAGCAATGGAGAAGGGGTAAAAAAAATACCAACCCAAACCAAAACCCAACAAGCTTTAAGGAACACTATCTACTTAACTGCAGCAACAAAATATGGCAAAGGCAAAAAGGACTAAAAACAACAACAGTAAAAAAACCCCAAACCTATACAGCCCCACAGCTTTGCTTATTTCTCTTGATCACCATCCTTTAAGCTAGGAGATAATTTTGATTTGAAATATACACATATATATCAATATTCCATTTGAGACATATCAATTTCTTGTTATATATCCTAATAGAAACATGTTAAAGGTTGCAAAAAATTGAGCAGTTGGAGGCTAACACAAAGAAGAACAGCACAGATAAGGAAACAATCAATTTTTGTGTGTGTGACAATCAGCAGCCTGGCAAAGCCACACTGTTTATTCCATCAATAGAGTCATCCTCCTTGCTTATAAAATGTCGCCTATTAAGTTATTTTCACTAGGAAGAAATTTTACTTAGATGCACTAAGTTATTTGCACACAAGCAAACAGACATCCAGTTACATCGCAGACTGAATATACAGATGTGGACAAGTGCATGCAGGGCAGCGTGAAGGAAATACTTGGATAGAATCAAATACTCTCACAGCAGTCTAGGTTGGTGGTGTTTTTTTCTTCTATTTGTTTGGTTCCCCCCC
>VXAY01006949.1:88390-139679 GCA_013399855.1 Oxyruncus cristatus | reverse complement strand
GGCCCCGCCGCCGCTTTAACACCGCCCTCCCGCCCCGCCTTCCCCGCGGCTTCCGCCGCCGAGCGGGGCCGTGACGCAGGAGCGGCCGGGAACGCCTCTGGAACGCGTCGTGCGGGCCCCTGGCGGCGCAGGGGCGGGAGCGGGGAGCGCCCCTCTCCTCCGTCCAGCCCGGAGCAGGGAAGAGCGGTGCCCCCGCGGCCTCGGCACCGAGGGATGCGCAGCGGGGGCTGCGGGGGCTGCGGGGGCGAGGCGCTCAAACCCCGCCGCGAGATCGGGGACTCGGTGTCCTGGTTTGTCGGGCGTCTGACTTAGCTCGTAACATTTAAGCCTCGGTTTGAATAGCATGCAAAAGAACACAAGCTTGAGGAGAAGACTTTCACCTTGTTGATATTAGAAGGAAATTCTTTATAGAGAGAGTAATCAGCCATTGGAATGGGCTGCCCAGGGAAGTGGTAGATTCTCCATCCCTGGAGGTTTTCAAGATGAGGCTGGACGTGGCACTTAGTGCCATAGTCTAGTAACCACAGTGGTGTTGGATTAAGGGTTGGACTTGATGATCTCAGAGGTCCTTTCCAACCCGTCTGATTCTATGATTCTATGATATCTACTTGCTTTTGGAATTAAAAACCATCACAATTGCTGTTGAAACTCTTTGAGTGTTGAGAAAAAAATGGCACTTTGTGCAGAATGTCAAAAGTTTCAATAATTTTAAAAGTATTATGAAAGGCTGCTTGGTTTTTTTTTTTAGAAAAAGGCCATTTTGATTAAAGAGTAACAATCGTTACATGCTTCATTACAATTGCTATGTAAGATTTTTGTTTAGAAAGAAATGTCCACCTCAGCTCACAAGGGACAGCTTGTAGCAAGCTCAAGCAGCTAGCTGGAAAACCTGCCTGTTCAGACACGTCAGCTGCTTCCCGAGGGGCATCCTCTGTGGGGAGGAACATGCCATCAGCAAGCAGAGCTTGCAGACGCTGGTACCGAAATGGGCATCCTGGCCACCTCTGAAATAAACAGTGATGATTTGTAAATGCATTCAGTGAGAAGCAAAATAGGACAGCTTTTCCCAGCTGGGTCTGCTCAGAGCAGATTAAGCTGGGAACATGCAAGAGTAAAAGGCGAGAAGATGGGGGGTGTGCACAGGTAGAACTGCAGACCCATGCACACAGGCACTTCCTCTCCTTCCCTGCCATGAGCAATGCTCGAATGGGACAGGAGGAGCCCTGCTGGCTACCGCTGAGCATGAGCTGCTGAAGCAATACATACATATGTATAATACAGCTGTGGAAGGCTGTAATGAACAACAGCATAACAATTAATGGTGAGACGCCACTCATTATGCTGTTCAACTAGCCCGCAGCCTGAGCTGGCTTCCTGAGCAGAGGCAGCTGGTGAGGGATTTGGCACAGGATCCCTGGCAGTACAGCGCTCAGCCTCTCTGGGCACATCCTCGCCCATGCAATATGGAAGGGAAAGCAGCTAATTCCTTTAATGATGTGTGCAGCACCTAATTTGAGTCCCTGCTTTAGCCTTCCCAACACAGGCATTGGGCAAGGCAGATTCATCATAAAGCACATAAATATGATTCTGATCCTTCCTGCTTAGCAGCTTTCCATTTTTAGGGATTATTTTTCTTATGTAGGAACAAGTATTGTAAAGTGAGAGGGGTTACACAGGTAATAGGATTATATAGCAAGACGTCCTCCCTCTCACTCCTTACCAGTAGTTGATCCTATCTTTTGAAAATCTGCTTCTGGTTTATGCTTTTAGCCTCTTTTTCCCCTAAGGAAATGCAAACTCCGTGAGAAGTGTCTGTCTCTCATCTTCCATCAGCTTCTGGACTGTTGGCTAATTTCAACCAGAAAGGAAGAGGTTTCAAAGATAACCAAGTTCCTGCTGGTCTCAAGAAAAGAGGCAGAGGACAGCTGTGAGACATCAGGGATCCCATGGGAAAGACTTTCAGAGCGGCCCTTAAAGCCCCAGGGGCCAAGCCTGCTGGTGGGCATGTTTTCCAAGCCTTGGTGTGTACTGTGCTACGTGTCTGGGCTTGCGATGAGCTGTCCCTTGCGAGCTGAGGTGGGCATTTCTTTCAAAACAGAAGAATCTTTCATAAGAATTATAGTGAAGCATGTAACAACCGTTACTCTTGAATCTCAAAATTACCTCCTTCTAAAAAAAAAAACGAGCAGCATTTCATTGTACTTTTAAACTTACTGAAACTTTTGACATTCTGCACAAAGTGCCATTTTTTTCTCAACACTCAAAGAGTTTCAACAGCAATTGTGATGATTTTTTATTCCAAAAGCATGTAGATTTTGAACAAAGTGAAAGTTTTCTCCTCAAGTTTGTGTTCTTTTGCATACTATTCAAACCAAGACTTAAATGTTACAAGCTAAGTCAGATGACTGACAAACGAGAAGACTGAGTCCCTGATCCCATAGCTGGATTTGTGCACGTGGAAACCTTCATTAGGAAAGGCAGTTAGCAAAATTACAGTCACATTTATGGAAGGAGAATCAGTTTAAAACACTGCCACTTACAATGCTAAGTATTTAATCTCTCAAGAAGACCTTTTCAACTTAAAATCTGTTGAGGTTTCCATTTTCTGTAGTCTGTATTGAATACCAAGCTTATTCTATGACTAAGGAGCAGTAGCCAGTATTTCCAGGAGCATGTTTTTGGTTTGCATGGTGTCTAGATGTAGATTCAAATGCTATTTGAATTATCTAGGTAAACCCTAGATTTATGGTGATTATTTTTAATCAAACTGAGTCAATCAATTTGCACTTCTGAAGTCCCTTTCTTCCCCAGCATGGCCCACGGCAATTTGGAAACAGCACATTGAGCCTCTCAACTGTTCATGAGACTTGAATTGGAAGGGCTGACACTGCCAGTGCGGGTCAGTGTTGCAGTAAGCTTTGGCTTTAAACTATCTGGAAAGTATAAACCTCTATTCCCAACATTTATTTCATTAAGCCTTTTTTTATTAAAGCCTTTATTAAAACTGTAATAGATAGACCACTCAAATGTGCACTGCGTGCCCTGAGACAGTGGGCAGTGAGATGGCCAACATCTACTGTAGAGCACTGGACAACTCATATAGGTGAGGGTTCCTGAGTCTACACAACATACAAAGCATATTTTAAAGGGGGAGTGTTAACTCTGAAACCTATTGTCAGAAAAAAATAAATAGGTTTTTTGTGCTAAAAAGATGCAAAGGCATCTTTACGAATGCTCATTATGAATTAGACTATCTGTAGCTTCTCACCATAGCACTGTGAGATAGCTCAACTCAGATTCCTCTTTGTTTTAATATTCACAGACCTGAGATGGAAAAAAAAGAAGTTTCCATGAGCCAGAAAAGGGACAAAATGCCCGAGGCAGGGTTGCTGAGGCATGTGGCATGTCTGTCCCTGGGAGGGGCTCCAGCCTGGGTCTCCCTGGTGTCATCAGCACAGCATGGCCAGTCTGATGGCCAAGGCAGCACGAGAGGGAAGTGAGTTTGGGAAGGAAAGCTTTGCAAGTGTTTCTGCTGACATGTGTCCAAATCATGGCCAAATGACTCTACGTGTGTAGGAAAATAGTTGGGCACTATGGGCAGACCTTGCTTTGAAAACAAGTTTCCAATTGAAAAAACAGGGTGAAGGACCTTTCCTGTAGCAATTCAAGTAGAAACCTGCTGGGCTTTGGTCATGCTACTAGATTTCACACTTCTGGTTCATAACCTTTTCACGTGAAAATTAACTCCAGGAGAGGAGGGTGTTAAATGAAACCCTGGGGGGTTTTTTTGAGTTAAATCAGTTCTAGAGTCAAAAGGAATCTCCAGAGCAGCTGACATAGACCTGTGTTAACCTGTTTGAAGCCCCAAACAATTTGGAAGCATTGTTTCCCCTTGCATGTAACTACAAAACCTGCGCAGAGTAAGCAGTCAGGACTACGCCTCCTGTTCGAGACCTTCCCAAACATGGGCGAAAGCTCTGGATATCCACAGCTATTTGTGTATTGTCCATGGAGAAGACCAACAGGATTATTTATGCACAGAAAGCAGGAATTTGTTTCCATCGCGTTTTTATCCCTAGATGCAATATATTCCTGAGCATACTTAGGTTTTTAGGGAAAGAAAAGGGAAATCAGTGAAAAATAAGAAAATGGGAAAAAATGAGATGCGGTGAGGTAAGTTAAACCTGCTGAAATGTCTGCCAGTCACTCAATGTGACTCTCCACTCCCTCTACACCCCATGGTTGTCACAGCGTGAGCCATAATTGATATTGAAGAAGAAAAAGAGAACCTGGAGGAATAATAAGGGCAACTGATGCAAATGAACTGCGTGTGCAGTCCCCCCCACGGCTTTTCTCTCCTCCCTGAGGAGCCCTAGTAGGATGTGCTCTGCAATTAGTATTTCATTGAAATTATACCTTTTTGCTGCAAGATGGTTACAGCTGGTGGTAGCTTCTTAATACAGTGTGCAAGGTCTGGGTGTCTGCAGAGATTTCATGTTCATGCAAATGAATGCAAATGATTTTACAAGGTGTCACGATGTTGCTTTGCTTGTTCCTTGCCTACAATACAGGGACCACGCTGTCCTAAAGAAACCCAGCCTCCTTCCTCACCCTGCCTGACAGAATAGCCACCAACCCATGGGACTTGTGGCTCAGCCCCACTGACAACTAGGAGGGATCTCCATCATTCATTTTACAACTTTGTGTTTACATGTTTCCACAAATAGTGCAGTCATTTAGGAGAGATGAACTATTAAAGTGGCTGGGTCTGTGCATGTATCCACCTGCCTTTTTTTTTGGCTCTGCCTGATGCCAGAGTGAGTTTTGGGCCAATCCTGAAGCAGCCTCAAGCTCTCCCTGGCTGGTGCACACTTGGTGTGGTCCTGAGATGTCACTGTAGGATTAGTGCCATTCAAGGTGGAGGAAGGGACCAAGGGAAAGGACAGTCATGTGAATCCCCCCTCCAGATCAAATGTTGGAAGGAGGAGGGCGTGTATCTGTGTATTGCTTTTGCTTGTATCTCCTCAGGTCTGTACAGACAGACTGTGACGAGCTTCTTGCTGCTTGAACTCCTTCTAACTCTCGGAAGGACAAAATGTATAGGATCTATTTAAAAAAAGAAAAGGCTCTAAAAATTTAATGTGTATGAAATCTGGATACATGAAAAGTGGGAAAGAGCTTTTGCAAACAGATTCCAGTGCATGCAGTCCTGGCATGCAGCTGGCGTTAGTCACTTTGGCTTGTGAGGTCAACTACTCTGCTTACAAGCCTACAAGTACTTGCAGGTGTGACTTCAACAACTGGTTAATAAATCCCACCAAATACATCTTGTTTCAAAGGAAAAATGCTGGGTTGTATTGCACAGACTGTACCTGGTGTCCAGTGTATTTATCTTGTCTATAAATGTACAGTGTGAACAATTAAATGTTGAATTTCTGCTCAACTTTGTGTAAGCACATTCCAAGTCTGTTTTCTTTACTATGACTTAGTCTTTTACTTCCCTCATTGTAAAGCTCCTCTGAATGACAGCAGCTCTCTAGCGATACAACACAAATGGTTACAGGACATTTTTATCAAAATGGTTTTCCCTGATACTGAAGTCTCTGAGTTTGCTATGTCAAGAGGATTTGTCAGTGTGAAGTTTCAGTGTCCTGTTGTCTCAGGGTGCATTAGCATCTCCCACCACAGAAGTGATGGCTCCTTCCAGAAGACCAGTTTGCATTGCCATCTGCCTCTGGCAGGGACTTGTGTCTCACCAAACAGGTTGTCTCTCGAGTCTGTCAAGAACTTAAAATTTTTTTTCCCATGAAAGTTATAACTATCAAATGTAGACTGTCAGATAAAAGGGCTGTATCCTCCTGTCTTTAGGCAGCTCTGCTATTCAGTGTCCTTTTTACAATGCATTTCTGGGTTTTTTAAATTATCTTTAATATTTAGTATTATTTACAGTTTAATGTTCATTTGCTTTTTTCCCATCCCTTTACCTTCTGTAGGCTGAGAGCACTCCTGTTTATTTCTCCTTTTATTCTTTTTCAGCACAGGAAAAGTATTCAATAAAATCAGTTCCGGGTGGTATTTTCCAGTCCTGTATTTAACCCTATGGCTTTACATTTGAATGCCATGTATTTCACATGAACTAAGTTGATACTTCTCCTTTTGCACTGCTAAGTCTGCAAGCATTTCTGTGCTGCTAACCCTCAGCCTGCAGAAGACATCACATGGCACGAGCCACGATGCAGGAATGTGTCTCATAGCCACATCCTTTCCCAGAAGCAACACTGCTGCCCTTCTTGAGTTCTGAGGGCAGCTATGGCCTGGGAAGTGTTGGGATGGAGAAAGGGAGTAGTATTTCCCTGTTTGTAAGAGCAGTGCTAGAAATGTTGCAGAAGTATGTGACATGAATGTCAAAACAGGCCCTGGTTGTACTGTTCCTCTTAGTTCTGCACAGATCTCGCAAAACGCTGTACGAATCCCCACCGAGTGATTCTGGCAGAAATGTAACAATTACTGGTACATCTAATTCAGTCCTTCCACTAGGCTGGTGGCCTGTGTGGATGCTTTTGTTGAGGAATAAAAGCGGCACTGTTTTTTCACTGTTTCTCGTTTTAGCACGACATAAGCTAAACCAGAAAAATCCTTGTGTGTCAGAAAAAGAGGTTGGCCCTGAGCATTGCACTGGTGTGACAACAGCAATTTGAGCTCATGCTGTGGCTTACCGTTGCTCTACTCTTCTGTATAGGTCCGAATCATGGGTCATCTACCGCCACCACTTGCGACTCTTAGGATGCTTCCATCAGCGCTGCCTCCGTACAATCCTCAACATCCACTGGACTGACTATGTGACTAACATGTCTGTTCTTGAACAGGCAGAGGTCATGAGGCCATGTTACTGAGAACACAGCTGCGTTGGGCAGGGCACGTCTCCAGGATGAAGGACCACCACCTCCCCAAGATTGTGCTTTATGGTGAACTCGCCACTGGCTGCTGCAAGAGAGGAGCCCCGAAGAAAAGATACAAGGACTCCCTGAAACAACATCTCAGCCTTGGCCACATTGACCACCATAACTGGTCTACTCTGGCCTCCAGTCGGGACACATGGATATACACTATCTATAATGCTGCTACTTCTTTTGAGAACACACACACAGAATCATTTCTGAGGAGAAAAGACAACGTAGAAAGAACCGAGTCTTGCCAATACCACCTAAGGAGACTTTCTGCTGTGCCTTTTGCAACCGGACTTGTCTATCTTGCATTGGCCTTCTTAGCCATCAACGTGCTTGTAGCAAGTATGGATAGAGTCCTTCCCTAATCTTCGTTCGCGAAGCCTCGTCATGACTCTTCTGTGTAAGGAGATCTTTGACCAGGGACAAGATCTGGTCCAGCTCAACTGCACAGAACTTGACTGTAGTTAGGGGTTTGGCAGTGTTTTCCTCACTTTCTCACCTGTTGGAGTCAGTCCAGAGGAGAGCCACTCAGATGATTAGGGGGATGGAGCACCTCTCCTGCGAGGAAAGGCTGAGAGAATTGGGATTTTTCAGCCTGGAGAGGAGAAGGCTTTGAGGTGACCTAATTGTGGCATTCCAGTACCTGAAGGGAGCCTCCAAGAAAGATGGAAAGAAACTTTTTACAAAGGCATGAAGTGACAGGAGAAGGAAGAATAGCTTCAAACTGAAAGAGAGTAGGTTTACATGAGAAATTAAGAAGAAATTCTTTACCATTAGGGTGATGAGGGACTTGAACAGGTTACCCAGAGAAGCTGTGAGTGCCCTGTTCCTGGTATTCTGTTACCTTGAGGGTGTTTCAGGTTAAAAAAGCTAGAGAAGCCATCCTCAGGCTGTACTTGCAGATCCCACCCTTCATCAAAACTGACAGCTGTGTTCACATAAAGTCACCTTTTCTTCAGTTGCTGCCTGTGCTGGAGCAATGCCAAACAGGTGGACATCCCTTCTGAGTGCCATTATGGTGCTTGGGAAGGTGAGCCTGGCCCACAGAAAAGCCAGCTCTGGTGGCTTCTGCACTGTGGCAGTTGCTGTAGAAGTGCCTCATCTTTACCATTACAATTTCTTTGCAGAACAACAGCTACGGAGAGATGGATTTTGTTTCATGCAGCCCCAGAGCTTGTAGTCTGTTTTCTTGAGAAAGCACAGATCATGCTACCCCACCGTGTGCCTACAGCAGAGTGTGTATCATCCCTCACTGCCCATCCTAGGGGCTGCTGGACACATTGGGAAACTCCTACCAAGCCTGCAGAGAGGTGCACTTCTGTGAGACGGTATGTTCCTGTGAATTTTGGGAAAGGGTGCAACTGGGCAAAAAATAAGTCTTGAGCAGGGAAAGACAGCAGTTTGAGTATAGCTCTCTTAGACAGCTAGGAGAGACAGGGGTCCAGATACAAAAAACCTTCCAGTATGTTTGTCAGAACTAAAGAGACAATCCCTCAGTCTCTGATCTCTAATAAAGCACTTACCTTTCAGTCGTACAAAAATCCCTCAGCTGCAAGATTTCAATGGTAACAGGCTGCTCCAGGTTCAGTGCTTTGTGTGGGCTTGTTGTCCTGTTCATCTCTCAGAAAGAGCCCTTCTGCACCAAAAATTCAGCTTGCCAGACAAGTCAATGATGTCAGGAGCAACCTTGGCAGAAGTTCTGCCTCAGAGCACATCTATTATTCACACGGTTTGCAGAGTGCAGGGAGTTACAGAAGTCATGTCCTGCCAAGGCACAGAATGTCTCAATGACAGACAGAAGGAGAATAACAATATTTTCTTCCAAGGTACATGTGGCCCAAAGAATCTCTAGGGATGTGCATTTGCTAGCTGATTGGAAACAGACTTAGTTTATCTCTGCCTGTGTAGGAAGCCCTGAATATTTATTTTTTTTAATCAGTCAGGAAAAAAAATAATAAATATTTTCAGCAAGCTAGGACAGGTCCTCATTCCTTCCTTTCCACTTGCAGGAGCATAATGAGTGGGCAGGGAGGCTCATGCAGTGGGTGTGCTGCAACAAAAGGTTGTGAATTGCACTACTTGCATGACAAGGGGCATTGGGAAATAGTGAGTAACAGGACTAATTGCAGCCAGCAGTTGTCACTGATCTAGTTAATCAGGACTGCATTATACCAAGTGCTCCTCCTTCATTTCCACTGCACCAAGCATTCAAAAAAAAAAAAAAAAAATTAAAAATCAGTTTGGCCAAGGCGAGGGGCATCTGACCACCAGGTGCCACTGTCGCTCCACGGGGAATGCGGGGAGGCTGTAAGGCTGGGCGTCGTTGTCAGGAAAAGCCAAATAAGGCAGCCATCCCTCATTTCGTCCATCTCCCGATTTTCCTACAGGCTATATTTAGCTGGGACAGCAGCTTCTCCCCTTCTCCACTAAGGGTGACGATGGGAAACCATGGGTACCACTTACCCTGGTCCAAGTTTGTTTGCCAGCAGCGTTTTTGCTGGAGCATTTTGAGGGAGGGATGTAGATAGAAAGCTGCTGCTTGAGAATGCTGTGGCCTCTTTCACCATCTCCTCATTCTGCTGTACACAGGAAAAGTTGGTGCTTCTTCCAGCCCGCATCCAGACGAACATTGTGTGCTGTTATTTAGCATGGAACAGAGATTCTGTAGTTGCTTTAAGCACAAAAGTTACCTATTCTGTTTTGGCCATGCAATTCAAGCCTGAGGATTCCACAGTGTAGCCTTCCTGATTTTGCTCATCTTATGAGCACAGAGTCCTGGCATTTCCTAGTCCTCGTGTTCACTTGTGAATGAAATCAATCCCTTCTGGATCCACAGCCACTGCTCGTCTCTGGAGCACCAAGTACACTGGTTTTCATGGAGAGGAGCAGACTTTCCTACCTGCTTGCCACTATGAGAGGTGTCCCGAAGGACGACTGGTGTTAGCCGTGGCCCGAGAGGACAGCTTGTGATGGGTCTTGTAAACACTAACATTTTTCAAGATGAAGGGGGTGGGAAAGCACAGTTTGCGCTTCCACTCTTGGTTTTTTGGTTTTGGTGCTCTGAGCTGCACTGAGTGCAGCAGTGTTTGAGAAGCAAAGGGCTTCTAAAGCTCTTAGGGTTAGGTGGGCATCAAGCGTACTTCTGATGTGACCCTAAATCACCTCAACAAGCTCAGTGTTACCTCTGCTTCTGCTTGCCTTGCTCTCCCTTTCTGCAGGTCTCCATTCTGTTCTGCCCTTAAACAACTCATCAGACTTTTTGATGTAGCCTGTAACATCCCACTTCAGTTCTCTAATCAGATCTCTTTCTCCTTAGTTCCCCAAGGACTAAACCAGCCTGACATTGCCCTTCTTGTCTCCTGGTTTATCCTTGATGCTGTTTACCTTTTCTTGTCCTAGATCATGAATAAAGATGTTAAATACAAGGTCACTGGGGGCTGCTGGTTTCAAAACCCTGGAGCTCGTGGTATTTCAAGATCAATTCCATTATGTGATTATGTTCCACTTACTGAGTTTTCTCAGGGAAATCATTTGTCACAGAACAGTAGGCTGCAGCTTCCTGTAACCCTCTTAAATCAACCCTATCATATTGCAGAAGCCTTATTTTAATATCTTTCATTGTAATTGTTCAATTGTTTACTTGAAGAGGCCTTCCTGGTGTATTTAGCAGCAAACAGGTTTTTCAATAGATTACTAAAAACCACCCTACATGAGCAAAGAAACAGCCAAACAAATTCAGGTTTTCTGGAAAAATGATGAACTGAAAAATCTGTTGAAAACTGTCAGCCTCACAATGATGCCATCCAGCTCTTTGGTGTTCTTCAGGTGGTGAGTGAGGTACCTCATATAGGGCTAACAGGGATTTACAATATTTGACGGGGTGAAGCGTGGGGAATGCAACACCCGTATTTGGATGTACAGTGGTTGTCCCCACGGGGATTTTTGCAAGTGTATTTTCTTGTTCTTGTTCTGATGTGCTCCCTGAAGAAAACTGGATCAGCAAAAACCTTAAAAAGTATTTCCTGGGGGAAAAAAAATGAAACATAGTCTCAAGAAATCCAAGTCAGTGGCTTGGGATCCTGCATCATATCTGATGTGAAGGATTCATGTCAGTGTGGGGGAAAGGAAAGTCTGTTGTGGCATGCTCAACAATGTCCAACTGCAGCTGTTAGTACAAGGAGGAGAAGTTGCTGCTATTTCTAAAATAGCTGTATTTTGTTGGGCTTGGAGGCAGCTGCTGTCTGCACACCTGTGCCAGTGATAAGGACTCTATCCTGGCTTTGGCAGGTTTTTTTATTATCTGGAACATTTCACTGTTCATGAACACTTTCTTTTTAGTATCTAGCATCAAAATCCTTCTACATGCCAGCCTAGTGCATATTTTAGTACAGAGAACAGTAATCTATAGATTTGTCTGCACCTGCAGACAGCCCTACCTGTTCCGCAGAACAAGTTCTTCCTGCAGCAATTGACACATCAGCGAGTTTAAAATGCAAAGCTATTGCTAGAATAATCACAATGGCTGATCAAAATTTACACCTTGTTTTCCCCTCTTACCTCCTTTGTTGATACACCTGTCCTTGCGCATGCAAGAAAGAAAATAAATCTGATTGTTTTCTGCACCCTTAGTGCCACTTGCCTCCTTGGAAAGGCTCTTAGCCCATTTCTGAATCAGGAACCAGGTGATTTTCTATAGAATCAGCCCTGTATCTCCTTCTCCTTTATAAGCTTCTGATCACATCTTTCATCCCTGCTCTATGACCTAACAAGCTGGGTGAGCCAACCCTGGTATGTGCCATCAGCATGTTGGTTTTTCACACGGTGGTTTCTCAGCGTGGTGAAAGAAAGGTGGTAATGGAAAGAACTGCTAAGGACCCGACTGTCTCAGGGCTGGGGTAAATGCAGTATGCCAGCACCGGAAATGGGGTGTTCTTTCTAGTTATTGCGTTGTATGAAGGCAATACAGGGTTGTCGAAGTTACCTTTTTGTCCAGGCAAAAATCTAGCTGGGATCATATCACAGGTAAAAAAAAAAAATCAACCTGTGACTGTAACTCCTGAAAGGACAAACAAGCACTATCTGTAAAAAAATAAAATAAAACCTGATGCTTTTAGATGACCAGCTGTGCATCCAGTGATGCTTTGGTCTATAGGATTGAATGCCTTTCCTAAAGCAGAGCTTTCCCTCATCTATTCTGAATTAACTGCAGTCATTGTTCTTTGCTCTCTTGAGGGCTATACCTATTCCTAGAGCTAATTTAAATTAGCTGTCCCAAATAATTAAAGCATCTTAATTAATGGAAAAATACAGAGTCTTTATCAGGCACTCCTTGGCTGGAACACAGCCTAAGATACTGCAGCTGAGCAGAAGACAGACATTTTCTTTTATGCTTTAAATAGGTTGCTAATATGAAACTGTGGTTATAACCAAACTCTTGTGAGGATGAAGTTGTTTTCCCATAGCTAAAACAGAAATCTGGATTGTAGCTGCATTTCCACTCAAACTCCCACTGAAGGCTGCGTGGTATTGCCTGAGGAAAGACTGGTTTTGTGTGGGATGGTTCACAGAGGAAGTGCAAGCAAGGATATAAGCAGAGGAGAGTGTGAAAACACTATTACTCACTTCCTTGTAAGAGGAGAGAGAGGGTGACACACTGGAAGTGGCTGGTATCCTCCCGCTCTGCCCTCCCAACCCTGTGGTCATCAGCCAGGCCAAAGACGGCCTGCAGCAGGGCAAGGGCAAGCCATGGTCCTCCACTGTCCTTGCTCAGACACCCAGACACAGGGTGTGAAGGCCTGTGGTGCCATCTAAAAAACCCCACGTGAGCCCTGCAGCTCCGTGGGCCAGGCAGTTGAAGCCACAAGCTGACCTTACACCAGGACATGCACAGTTGCCTCTTCCTGGAGACAGTATTCTTCTCTTGATATTGTCAGATTCACCGGCTGAACAGGAGAATTTTGTTTGGTCACTGAGCTTCCTTCTCTTCAGGTTTCTGGAGGTTTCTTTGTTCCTGATTATCTGATGCTTTCAGCTTCTCTGCTGCCCAGAAGCATCTGGCTCCCAACAGAAATGGGTCTGGGCAGCAAAGGATGCAAGCGTCAGAGCCCCCAGGAGTTCTGTCTGAACATCAACAGCAAAAAAGAGAAGCATTTTATAAGCAGTCACCAGTGTGATGGCTACAGTGGTACAATTTTTAGAGGACACATTAAAACAAGCAAAGTAATTACTATCAAGTTTAATTAGCTCAGAATGTAATCACCCTTGCAATTGAGGAAAAAAAACAGGATCTGCCTGTTTCTAATTTAAGCAGTACAAAATTTCTCATTGGCTGTCTTGGAACACCGAATAGATATATCTATGCACCTTTTATCTCGCAAACACATGACAGACTCATCCCTTTACTTGCTCATTCCATCAGTGATTGTAGTGATCCACTGGATCACTTAAAACCATTGTTACTAAACAAGAGTGATCATGAAGTCCCCTAAGTCCCAGTTTCTGCCACACTTTTTCCAGCACTCATTTTTTTTCTGCAGCCACTGATAAAATGTTATTAGCTGATCAGGACAGGAGAATCCCATTTTTCTTCCTGCAGTGTTTGCAGGAGAGTGCCGTATCCATTCTGGTTTAGAAAGGCAGAGGGATAAGAAATATTCCCCTTGTGAACACTTTGCTGTGCAAAGACCATTCAAGATGAATAATTTTTGGTATGTTACATCAACAAAGCAGATAATGTCTTCTTCTTCAAGCCGTTGTGAGCTTCTTTATGCTTGACTCAGACCAGATCCCTCTCTTCCAGTTTGCCTTAATTTTTCTTTCTTATATTGGCTTCTGCTAAGACTGGGAAACTATCTGGTAGCCAGCTGGTGTGCCACTCAGGTGAATTAGGTGAGGAGAGTGAGGATTTTTCTGAATGGCTGAACACACTGTGTTTTGAAGTATTGGAGACAAGGTGCTGGAAGGCAGAAGCACAGCTGCATTAAGGTTTTGTAGGTGCAGCTAACCGTATGTATAGCTAGGCAAGAGGATTGCACTGAATGAACTCCAGGGACATAAGAATACAGGTAAGTTAGAATGCAGATCTGCAGAGTGTAAGGGAGGTAGCTAGAGCTGCTCTAATCTAAAAAAAAACATGAGCTGATAAGAGTCATTAACGTAAAGGTCAGAAGGTTGTATGTAGAAGCAGAGCGAACTTCAGCAAAATGTTAAGAAAAATGAGTATGATGGGGAATTAAATCAAGTCAAGGATGATGTAATCCAAGAGAGCTGTGTGCAATATGCAGCTTGTTGCTATCTGCTTCTCAATATTGGCCATCGTTCAAGGTTTCTGTAACTGTATCAGTAATATGTCCAGCCGCTACAGTGACGACTCAAGCCTATGTGCCACACATGGCATCAACACTGTCCAATGAGCCCTACTCCAAAAACACGGGTGAGGAGACCCAATGCACACAGGAATATATATACATATATATATGTCTGTGAAGAATATATATATGTATAAAAATATATAAATATATATGTGCATGCATGTATGCATATATGTATGAGATATATATGAGCTATTCTTTCATATTTCCAAGAGCAGGGACTGTGGGAAGGTCAAAGGGACTATGGAGAATTATAGGCAACACAGCAACAAACTACCTTATCCCTTCCACCCCAAACTATGTAGCATTGACATGCTCTCAAGAGCGACTTGCCTTGCCTCCCTCCTTGACACACCAGTGTCGAGAGTTGCCTCGTCTCAAGACTAATTCAAACAGGCACAGCCTCCCAGACCTGGTCAGTCTGCCCAAAGGAAGGAAGAATAGGCAATGTTTTCTTCCCAGGCTCTTCCCAGGAAGAGGTAATCATATCTTCTCTGGATGAATCGTTAGAAGTTCCTTTTGCTATGATGGATTATTTAAAACCTGTTCAATTTTGCAGTGGGATTAATCCCTGGGATTAATATTTTAAAGGGCTCTCTTAGTGAGCATAACAAAATTTGGGAGAGGTCATTGCTGCCTTGTTGGATATTGATTTCTGTCTGATAAGGAAGCATTTTAACTGGGTTACACAGTGTTCTTCTCTAAGATGCTTAAAATAGGACTGAGGAACCACTGTGATATAAACTAATCAGCTGGACATCAAATTCAGAGATGATCCTGAAATTGCTTAGACATCGATTTTTTTGCTATCTTTTCCTGTGGAGCATATTGCTCAATTCTGTTACCATTGAACTGGTGTCAGAAGGAAATTTCAGTGAGCAGCAGCAATACAGAAAACTTAGGTTTTTGTTTTTTTTTTCCCTGCAGAAGATTTTTGGTCTTTTTGATATTTTAACAGTAAGGGTGCATAATCACAGAAATTGCAGCTTTTGTAATTTTTACTGCTTCTCAATGGAACAAAGTTATTATTTATGATTACTAAACCAGTCAGGCATGACAGAAGGTTTCAAATACATCATGATATTACTCTCAAAACTGCAAAAATCCCCATCAAATTAAAAGAGATCAGGCAGTTATTTACCCCCTGAAAGTCCTGTTGAACCTGTCCACGGAAAAAGAGGGACCTTTCTTCCCCCTTTTAACTTCATTCCTATTTGTTTAGTACTTCTGAGAGCCTAGGATGAGAGGAACAATCCTCTGCATATGCAGTGTAGGCCTTAACCAAAACCCATAGAAATCAATTGGAAAATATCTTTCTTGGGAGCTGGACTAAGCTTCGTATTAATCACAAGCTGCCAAGGAGTTGTCTCTGTGCTAATGCAATGTCATCTTGCATAACAGGCCCTGTTCTGATTTAAATCTCCTCTTTCTTCCTGGAAGGGGTAGTTTTGCTTTATATTTTAAAGCGCCACTTGCATGAGGTTGACAGAAGCTTCCAAGTGCTGTGGGAAAATGTTCTGCGATGCTTTTTTTATCTGAATATGGTCTCGTGTTTGTTTCTCAGTATTTGTGCATCTAAGAGCAGGTTTCACCAGGTGAATTAGAGTCCAACAGTGGTTCAGAGGAAGACATGTGGCAGATCTTTCACCTGTTGGGAGCAAATGAAGGGGTTTTCTTTTTGAATTGACCCCAACATTTCAGACTAACCAACTTTCTAAAACCAGAAGGAAACTACTTCGAAAGAAGCAAAATTTTGTGTTTCTTAGCTTGGATCACCATCCTGCCTGTGTTTGCTCTTCCCATCTTGAATGCATTATCCTTTTTTCTCCACTCATTTCAATCCCCAGTCTGTCGAATCACAATCTAGGTGGTGTTGTGAATAGCTTGGCTGTATTTTAAGCACAGAGCTGGGGCTACCATTTTAAAATTCTTCTTCTAATTCACAAAGACTATGAAATAATTGGTCTCCCAGGTGTTCGCAGAGGCACAGCTCTGTCCTGGCTGCATGTAGTCTTGTACTGAAGGTCTAGATAAAAAACTAATGCATTCATAAAAAAACCCTAGGAGGAAATGCTTGCAATGTACGTATTTGGTAGGAGACAAAGTCTTGTTCACTTATTTAAAAATAGGTGTTTTTTTCCTCTTTGCTCAGACCATGTTATCTTGCTTTTCAGGGTGGAATTAGCTGCCAAAACCAGTCTAACCCAAGAGCCTAGACCAGAAGCCCTAGGAAGGAAATGAGGTTTTGCCATAGCTATTTCCTTACTACCTGTATCCAGAGACAACACACTGTGGTAAAACCTTCGCTGTCCTTGCTCAGTCAGTGGCTAAGGGTAGAAGTCCAGACCCAGCAGAGAATGTAGATATCTCCCACACATTTATCTCTTGATGAAGAACATAGCTGTCAGTAAGTCCCCATGGCTCTCTAGGTTGTGCATGGAGGCAGAAAAGTGCCTTCAAACAGGATTTATTACATCCTCCTCATAAATGTCGGCCACAGAAAATGGAGGAGAAAATACAGAGGAATAAGTCTTCATCCCTGTTTGTCTCTGGGAAGGAAGAGCCTTACTTTGTGTTACAGAGAAGTACTTTGTTCCACTCAGGATGAGTGGCTTTTCCTCCTTTCCTGCAAATGGGTATCAAGGTCTTTTTTTGAGAACTGGCAGAGGAAAATCACCCTTTGAACCTAAGCAGAGGGCAGGTGGTTTATCCTTCTTGCCAATAATAAGGTCTGTTGAAAGCTCTCTTCTGTGACGTGAGAGACCCAGATCCAGTTCACGCCTCCTTCAGAGAGGATTGACATACACACTTTCCATTTCCCACCACAGTGTTGGAACCAACAGGCAATTAACTATTGAGACAGGAGGGCTGGGAGAACATTTTCAGTCTTTCCTGTTGAACTGAGACCATTTTTGCATTTTCACCATTGTGCCTGTGGACTGATTTAATGTCATTTGTGCTGAAAAGAATATTTTTGTTTGGGAATGAAAATTTTGATCAAAAATACCGATTCCATTGATAAATTTTCATCTTCTAGCAGCTGAGTGATTTTTAAAAACACTTTTAGTTGAAGGGTTTTTTAATTCTCTACAGAAAGCAGTTTCCTAGTAATTAAATTTTCAAGTTATGAAGAGTCCTTTCATGTTATTTATGAGTGAAGAGAAGAATACATGAGGCTCTTCTTTTGTGTCTCATTTCCAGCCCTAGGGAGAGAATGCATCTTGAAGCAACCTTAGCTATCACAAAAGAAAAACAAGTATATGAATTTGTTGCATAAACTAATCGGTTCACGTTGTTACTTCAATGTATGAAAAAAAACCCTGCAAAGAATGAGTGAATTTTAATTTTGTCTATGAAGTCTAGCTTTGTAAAATTTATGACTACAGAATTCAAATAAAGACAGTGGAGTTGAATCAATAGAGAATTTGACCTCAAAAGAATAAGCATTTCTCATGGTCTCAATAGACCTGTTTGTCAGTGGGCTGTCAGTTCCCAGAAGTCAACTGCATTTGCTCTGGAAAACAGGAATAACTGTAAACAACTCTAATGGAAGCCTTGGAAAACATTATATTCTTTCATGTTTGGATTTTCTGTTTCACACACCCAGCTCTAAATGAGGCAAAATTGCAACTGATTTGGAAGGTGTATTGAGATGTCTCCTGGTAAAAGGGATGAGACAGGTATTACTTGTCAAGAGGAGTAAAAACAGATGAAATAACTGAGAGCAACAAATTTGCTGTGTATTTTCTGTCATTTTTGTCTTAGAAATATCAGGTGCTTAATGCTTCTCATAATACCATGTTTCCATGCCCGTTGGCAGCAGCACAGAGGTCATCCCTTCACACAGAACAATTCTTTGCTAATCTGTCTGATGTGCTGAGCACAAGCACACTTTTCTTTGCCCTGAGCATGCTGTACTCCTTCTATTCCCACTTGCTTCTTCAATAAACGTACGTGTTGTGTCAGCTATAGAGAACTGCCACTGGCCTCGCTTCTGAAAGCTGCCTCTGAGTCTGACTCAATGTATTTCACTGAGGAGCCTGGTGATTCACGAGAGCACTTCACATTTGAGTTGTCCCTTAATTTCCAGTCTGTCACCTTTGGTGATTAGTGGTACAAATGTGGACAACCCCTGTGGGCACAAACGACAGCAGTAGGTATAATGTTTCTTAATATTTGATCCTACCCAGGTGACAGCAGCAAGCCCCTTTCTTTAAAGAGACCAGAATGGATTCATTGTGGTTTTGCTTGAATGTTTGAACTTTCTATTTTTTTTGGTTTGTTATTAGAATGAGGTGGCACTAATGGTCTAGTTCTCCTACTGGAGACAGTATTGAGGAATGGATGCAACTTCCTCATAAGGTCAGCTTGTTTTAACATCTGTGCAGAGTCATACAAAAGTATATAAACTAGTGCAAAAGTGAATCTTATGTTTCTCAGACTGTATAGGCTGAGACTTTAACTTTTGTTGGTTGTTAAATTCTGACCCTTAGAGCTCCTAATTCACATAGTTTTCTCATGTGTTTTATTGTCCAAGAGCCTTGCAAACTTATATCTGATGTGTATTAAAGGTCTGCTGCAAACATGAAGGAGTAATCAGAGGGACCTGCAGGAGATAGCCCATGGGTCACAGATCAGGTTCAGGGTAAGCACTGACAGTCAGACTCCTGAAAAGACATGAAGTTTCAAATTCATGTCTGGGTCAGAAAGCTCTGCCAAGGTCTATCTATAAAAGTGATCCGTGTAAAAAAGCTGATTATGAGACAGTTTAGTAGTGATGAAATTCAACTTGTGCAGGGAGCCAGCAAAAAGCCTCAACAAAAATCCCCATCACACTGCCGTTAAGCTCTTTTTTACTGCTGTATACACCCCATGAAAAGACATTTCACCCACAGCAAAGACCATATATGCACACTGAGAATTTGCCTGCAATGCTGTTGGAGTCCAATGATCTCTGACCAGGCTCCTTCAGACACTCCATGAGGAGGGTTTAAAGTTCAATATGAAATTATTAGTGTCCAGGATGTTCTAGTCTTATTTGGGTGTACACACACAGATTTAGGAATTTAAAGCAGTAACATCACAGCATTTAATGTTTTCATTTTTCATCATTATACTAAAACTAATAACCCAATCATAAGCAGTAGGAACATATAAAGATACCCTACAAAATGACCCAACACTTATACACTGGATAAATGTCTCAGTTTATGAAAGCATTAAGCATATCTCAGAGAATTTTAAAAAAAGATGTTTTTTGGACATGTTTCCCTGTGCAAGCCTGGAAGTGACTGAGAGAGCCAAGCTGATTAAACCAGACCCTTTCTTGCCTTCAAGCTGGGTTTGACCTTTTAAGAAACAGACAAGCACCTTGTGGATTTGCCTGCTGCACAAGCATTTGCTCAAAAAGCCATCAAATACATTCAGAGGCAGAGAGGTCCACGAGGAGCTATTAAGAGTGGATATGACATCTGGCTCAAGAAGTCTCTAAGGCCTGAGATGGCAGCAATTGAGAGGTTATTTCAGAGGAATTACCCATGTGTGGTAGTCCAGTCCCAATAGCTTTCTCGTAGACATCTTCTCTTACTGATGCTTAGAGAGAAGATACATCCAGCTTCTGTCTGATCTAGTACATCTGTTAGTTCTTTTGTATTAGTCTTGGAAAGTGGGCTTGAATTATTGAAGTGAAGAAAGAGAAGCAAACTGAGAAATACTGTATTGAAGTATTCATAGGCACACTCCCAAAATACAGTTAACCTTGCTCAGCAGATCGAAGTCAAAATGAAAATGACTGTCTGGCAGCCTCTCATATGCAAATCTTTGCATAGAAAGGTTTAGGTAAAAAGCTGTATATATACAGCACAAAATGAAGCTAATCTGTTCTTGGCAAATGAAACAGGTTGGAAACCAAAGATAAGTGATTTGTTTTCCTGTGGGTGATAATCGTTTGCACTCATGTGAAGGGACCCCAGGGAGGTCAGCTTTTGTGCTCATGGATCTTAATCGAAGTCAGCTGGACTAAAAGCATGTGTGATTTCATGGGGCCTCATTTCAGGTTTATGATGATTAATGTATTTTGTCACAGTTCTATCCTGTACCCTGGCCAAATGAGGGCTCCACTGTTCTTGGCACTATGCCTCTTCCACTTCAGAGATAATCCCTCCCCCAGAGAGCTTGCTGGACAGACCATGACGGGGGAAGATCAGAGGAGAGTGCCCCGTCTGTTGTCACAGAGCATTCAGTGCATATATTTGCTTTTTTAAGGAGAGGATTTTTTTGTCATGAATTTATTTAAAGGAATCTGCAATCACTGGTAGATAAAAATATTTTGGAGAGAGGTTTTACATGTGTGAGTCATTTGAGGAGGAAATACGTTTCACCAGAACAGCACAATCAGTGGGAAGAGCTGAAGAAGCTGAGCAAGGAGCAAAGCGAGACAGGTGAGGTGGTGCAGGGTGACTGCCATGCTGAGGGGACAAAAAGGGGATTTGGGTTTGGAGGAACAATGGTGGGATAGGATACCACTAGGATCACTCACCAGGGGAGACAAAGAAACAAATACCTAGGCAAACTGACACCAATTTTTTAAGCATTCATATGAAATTATCACCCTTCTTATTTTGTCCTTTTACTACTGATATGGCTGGACAAGTAACTACAGTGTTTGTGGGAGACAGGACTCTTGTGAGTGGATGGTCAATGCAACAGCTGCCATTAATGTATCTGGCTGTAATATGCATATACAACAAATCCTATGGTTGACAGGGCTGATTGCTTAGGACCAACATAACAGACTCTAGCTGCAGGCAGGATCTCTGTCATTTAGATGTTATATTGTTTCTGGCACTCATACTTGCACACAGGGCTGACTCAAGCCACAAACCTGCCTGATATAAGCCTGAGGCACTGCCCTGAAAGGTTCAGAAGCCCATCAGCCAGTACTAAAATGGTGTGTGTGATGTGCCCTTCTGCAGGTCATAAATACTCAGGGCACCAAAATGGAGACAAAAGGAATGAAAAAAAGGAAAATTCAGAGTTATACCAAAAACTGGATGCATTTTTCACATCAGGTGTTTATTTACCATTAATATCATGAACTGGAGAGATGGTACTGTACTTGTGACTGTCAAAGTGAATGAAGATAATGAAACACAGTCAAGATTGTAGGAACATCCCAATTAACATGCACGTCATCATCCCCCTAGACCCACCTTTACACTGCAGTTAGCAAGAAGTGCTCTTCCCTCATATTGGATAAGAAAAAGCTTTTCAATCTGTTGGAATCAAAACATTGATTTTATTAAGTCTCTCTGTATTTATTCAGTTGGCAAACAAACCACCTATTTAGTGCAGGCTGCTTTCGAGCAGGAACTACGTAAGGGTGAGTCTGCAAATTAGAAGTGGTTGTTAAATCACTATTGCAGGGCTCATTCTTCTCCTTCCTATGCTGCTTGTTTTCTCTCACAGGCTTCTTGTTCTGTGTAAGGGACTGTAGTGGCTAAAATTGCGTTTCTGAGCCTATGAACAACCCCGAACAATTGCAGTTTAATGTTAGTGCGTAGAAAGCGAAAAAAATAACTTTTTATATTAATTCAGTCAGTGAAACAAACCAAGAGTGAATATCAATAGTGGCAGGTGAACTTGGAAAGAGCTCTAATAGAACTTTTTTCATCTACTCAAGGAGATAACCTGACCTCTATGGAGTTGTGAGGGAAAGGATTTTATCTAGGAATTCTAGAATTGTTCAGCTAATTTGTTCCATTCCTAGAAGAGCAGAAAAAGGTGACAGAGATGTTGCTACAAGGACTACTTCATACTTTTTGGAAGCATAGGGGGTGAATCTCTTCTTCTGATCTAGCAATTTTTCAGCAGTTGCTTCTGAGCCACAAAAAGTGAAACATTCATTTAGTGTTGTCAACTGCACAGAAATATTCCATGTCACGCAGCTTTTCACACAGCAAGTTTTAAAGGATTAACTCCCAAGGAGTGGTTTCTGTAGTTTATCCCCATTCACTGGAGATGGTGCATTTCTTTGAGTACGACAGCAAATTTCTCGTAAGAGAGTGGTATTTCTTCATCAGACTCTTGTGTCCAGTTTTATGACAATGGAATATATTGTCAGGACATAACATATGTTTGCAGGCACGGCTAAAGAAAGTGGAACGAGTTTGCTGTAAAACTCCATGAGCTCGGCCTGCAGCTGAAGGTCAGGGAGCAGGAGGGATGGGAGCAGCCACTGTTACTCCCGGAAAGTGCCTCTAATTTGAGCAGCAGAGCATGGATGGCCCGCACCCTCTCCTGCCACAGCAGCTAGTTTGGCTTTCTAAAACTCAGGCGTAGCAAAGCAGACAAAGAGGCTGTCTTTTTCTGCTTGTCCTAGCAATCTGCTGCCCTAGTTACGTGCCTACAACTTGTGCTGGCTCATAAGCGTGTGATGAAGGCTGCTCCTGAGGGTTTTTAATTGATTAAAGCAGCACTTAATTCTTAAGACAAGAGAAGCAAGGTATAAAGCTTTAAGTCTCAGGAAGGGAAATAAATAAATAAATCAGAAAATATTTTGGTTCAGGTTTATAATTAAATTCTAATTTGTTTCAAGGCCTCCCAAGATGATGTGGACCTGAAAACTGTTATTACCACAGAACCATATGTATGAGGCAGAAGATTCAGAAACTGAAGTCACATTATTAGCTTTAGTGCTCCAGTAATGCAATAAAAACATAAGCCAACAAATAGCTGTCTAAGGTATTTCAAAAAGGCCATCAGTGAAATGCTGAAAGAGAAAAGGCCATGTCTATATCTGGTCATTACCCAAAACAAAGAGAATTTCCCATGAGCAATGTACGAGAAGGTATGAGCATTACAAAAACTGATTTTCTCATGCATTAGGCTGTGAATTTACTTTATGGGGGCGTGTGGATCAGTAATGATAGAAAACTATAGGGTAGCAGATACTTTAAGATTATTAAAAATCAGTTTTGCAAAGGTGTAAAACAAACAAAAAACTGCATTCTTGATCTCTGAGGAGAACCACATCTGACAGTCTTCTAAATGTAGAGTTCACATGTGGTTTGTGACTTCCTTGTTTGAAAGCCTAGGGAGCTCTCTTCCTAAATTTGGCAATTAACAGGGGATGCTGCTGTGATCATAGAATCACTTAGGTTGGAAAAGGCCTTTAATATCATTGAGTCTAACCATTAACTCAGCTCTGCCAAGTCCACCACTAAACCATGTCCCTAAGCACCGCATTTACATATCTTTTAAATACCTCCAGGGATGGGGACTCAACCAGCTCCCGCAGCTACTCCTCATAGGACTTGTGCTCCAGGCCCTTTACCAGCTTTGCTGCTATTCTTTGGACACATCATATGTAGGATGATAGTCTGAAATAAATAGAAAAAGTGCTTTTTGCCTTGGAGTAAAATGTTGGTCACAAAAATGGCCTAGAAACTTAATTTCATTTAAATGTCATGCTGGCCCAGAGGCCCCACATTCCTTAGACAGCTCTGCCTGCATTGCCAGTTCTCACAGTTGATCCCGAGGTGAAGAGGTGGACATGAAGATAGGAGCTCTTTGGGAGCAGAAACTGAAGAAAGGGTCTTAGTCGCCACAGATGAAAAGTCCCAGGAAGAAACTGTCCAAGAAGGTTGATGGAAGTAATGAGTTGAGCTAAAGGGCATCACAGTAATCTGCTGACATCAATACAAATAGTGAAAATGGTAGTGAAAACTTAGGACGAAGAGGGGAAGCGCTTTCTTTACTGGACATTGCAAAGAATGTGCAGAAACAAGGGGTGGATCTTGTTCCTATGCACTGACAAAGAACTATGCAAGAAAGCAGACATCTTATTGCAGCCACCAGTGTCTTCTCACCTCCATTTTCTTACATTAGGATTTCTCTCTGTTTCACCCTCTGCTGTCTCTTCAGAGGATATTTTGAGGTCTTTCGATATTCTAGCATCCAAAGCTGTATGAGCATTACACAAGGAGCAGATGCAGTTCTGTGATCTCTTGGGATGTATAATCATCCCTCCCCTTTGCTGACGTTGCTGCTGTCACTCTATAGGGAAATGGGGCAGTATCTGCTGCGTATCCTGTGTAAATGTGATACCATAAATGCATTGCAGAAATGTGGCTGTAACAAACACTTTATTCATATCCATAATATTTTAGTTTCTAGAAACTTGCTGATGATCATAGCAACTAGTATTCATATATGAATCTGCCAATATTAGTCATTGTCTTACTCCACATCTTGAAGCTCAATGGCAGCAGAAGCAATAAACTTTTCCTTGGGGCTATCGGCATTCCAGCTCACCTGTCATTTTTGAATGGACACTTGGGGGTAGATTCTGTCCAAGCAAAACAAATGAATACAGTTAGTTGCACTAAGTGCATTTGAACAAGGATGCTTGTGGGGGGAGAAGAAAAAGGTGCTTCAGCAAAGAAAATGATGGAGAGGTACGTGTTCCGTGGGCCTGGCAAAGGCTGGGAAAATGGCACCCAGTTTAATCTATACCTTGGGAGTGGGATTGAGGATGAGATGAAGGGAGCTATAAAAAGGAGGACAGAGCTGAGGAGGAAACTGAAGAAAAGCCAAAGAGGTAGGCTTAGGAAAAAAAGCATATAAAAGAGTACATCTGAGATAGGTCCCCTGGGTTGAAGCAGAGGAACCAATGAAACCAGTTACTGTGCCACAGACACTGGGCAGGCCTGGAGGGGAATCTTGCCCATAGTCTGATTTAGAAGCAGTGTTTTGGACATGGAAGCAGATAGGGGATTTTATAGCCCGTATCACTTATGATGCTATGATGGTTTTAGCATGGCACTATATGTCACAAGAAGAGAAGCTTGTGCAAGAGCCCAGCTCTTGGTGCAGAAAGAAAAAAATCTTGTATGGCTGTTTTTATAGAAGAAGACGCTATAGAAGGTAGGTTTGCTTTCTTTGCAAGCTTTACATTTTAGTCACTTGTGTAGGACTGGTTGACATTTTATTTTCTATTTCAAAATGTTCATGTTTGATTGTATAAGAAGAATATGCTTTTCTGTGGGGTAAGCAATACAGCTAACTTGTCACTTTAAATGGACACCTGACCTGAGCAGATTCAGGGACTGGCCATATAGTCAGTTGTGTGCTCTAAAACAAATACATTTGGATGGAAGAAGAAATGGAATGGAACTCAGGAATGGAAATGACACAGGAAAAAAAGAGAATTTACATGCAACAGACAGTGAATCAAGAGGGATGGGAGGCTTTGTCTTCACGTGCTAGAAATAGCTAAGCTAATTCCCCAAGATCATCCTTAAACCAGCTTTTAATAACGCATTGTCATCAAAAAGAGGAAATTTTCTCCACCCCCAAAATGAGTAGATTATGAAAGGATGCTTACAGATGGTTCACAAGGCTGCAGCTGGTTTCTTGTTCTCCTTTCTTTATTCAAGACCCAAAGATACTGTTCATCAAGATTCATCAAGGTCATTATGAGAAAAAGAATCAAAGGGTTTTTACGTTATGGGAATCTGTATTCTAGAACAATATTCAAATGGTGGCAAAGCAGTTAAAGTATCTCACTGTGATTCCAGAGCTGGTGTCCCTGGCAAACCCATCCTGCAGACTGTAGGATGATCCTTGGCTGCAGCTGATCACACGGGTTGGACAGGGCAGGATCTGTGACACTGCTTTTACGTATGTTTCTGGGCATGTGCTAGCTCCACTGAACAGCCCAGGTTTGGTAGGAACTCCAGCAAGACTACAAAATAAGTAGTGCCAGTACGCTTGAACTTGAATGGAAAGGTTGCCCTGAGAGCAGAAGGCTACTAATTTCTGGGGGCTGAGAAAAGCCCTCCTGAGAAAGCACCTGTTTCTTTTAGAAGAGGGAGGGATTCTCTGATCCACAGTGTCGCCTCTAGATAAACCCCTTTCTGCCCTCGCTTTGGGAGGGAACTGAGGAAGGTGATTTAGGGACGGCCAGCAACACCCTGCCGCACCAGCTGCCGGCAAATCCCAATCGGCGTTTCCTGAAAGCGGGGAGCAGCCGATGGAGGGGAAGGGAGGGAAGCAGGGCCGTGCGTGAGCCGGGCTGGCAGGGAAGTACGGCACCCCGGGCCCCCTCCCAGCCCCGCTCCCGCGGCGCATCCCTGCGGGCACAGCCGCGCCCCTCCCCACTCCCCGCTACATCTCCCGGTGCGGGGGCGCCTCGGATGCGTCCGCCCGCCGCAGATCTCCTCCCTCCGCTTCAGTCCGTTCAGACGGATTTTATTATTTTTTTTTAAAAAAAACCTGCGAGTTGTTGTTTTTTTTCTCGTTTGTTTGTTTTTAATCTACTTGGAAATACAGGAGCAGAGGGCGGGCAACCACGCAGTGACTCTCCACAGCTCCCCCCCCCTCCAACCCCGGGGAGAGAGGCGCTCGCAGCCGCCACCGCCCCGCTCCCGTCACTCCTCATCCCGGGACGGAGCGGGGAAGCTGCGGCTTAGGGAGGTAGGTTGGGATGCGGCGGGGGGCCCGGGGGATCCCCGGATCGGGGGTCGGGCTGAGGTGACGGGGTGGGCGCGTCGCTCTGTCTCTCTGCCTTTTTTTGGGGGGATAACGTGGGGTATTCTCGCAAATCATAATCGTCGTGTGAAGGTTTCCCACCCGGGACTGCAGTGACCTGAGGGAAAGCTCCACCCGCAATTTTGGGTCCATGTGCTTATTTTTGCTTAATTTCTCCTCCGAAGGGAGGGGTGTGAAACCTCCTCGAAGGTTTTCATCGTGCGGTTTAAAATGCTGTGGTGTTTTGGGTTTGTTTGGTTGTTGTTTTTTGGTTCTTTTTGGTTTTTTTTTCCCAGAACTTGAAACATTCACCCGTCGACCTCGTCTGAAATAAATGATAACGTGTTTGTATTCCTCAGGTTATAGTGTGAAGAAAGATACATATAGTGCTTGCATACCCACCCTACGAACAAACAGGTCAGTACCTGAAGTAAATGGGCTTGATGTTTCGAGTAACTTGGGAAAGGGAATTTCAGCATGTGATATCCACAGGCATTTTTACAAATGTGCATTTAACTTAGTTGAAATGTTGGTGGCATGAAGAAGTTGAGTCCATTTTCCTTTCCAGGCAGTAATTCCTTTTGCTTGCAGGTAAGGTGTAGAAAGTGATCCTTCCAGTGTGCTCCTGTGTGGCCCACTGTACTTAAATGTGTATGGAAAATATGTATTTATGCTGTTTCTTGCTTCAGGATGATATTGTTTTAATAATAGAATGCAACTGCTTTTTGATACTCCCGTAACGTCTTTTAGTTGGCTTTTTGCCAACAAGTGTGCAATGATAGCAAGAGTTCCTGTCCTTACAATTCTGTTTAAAATGTGGAGTGAATGAACTCCTTTCTGGTATCTCTGTGGAATTTCTTGAATGGGCAAGAATGACTGTATTGCCTGGTATGTGCGTGAGTCTTAGATGAGAGTACCTGAAAGTAAACACAGCCCTGTGCTTCTGATCCAGTTATGTTGCAAGATAGGAAAGGTGCCAACTATGTGATGACTTCACACAGGCAGGGACTGTAGGTGTCCTTTTGATACACAGATTCACGATGTACAGATTATCTCTGATGAAATTGTCTTGATTGCCAATAAGACAAGATTGCATGGGGAATTCTGCCCTTACCTTATTTGCTTGCTGTCATTTCTGAAAAGAGAAATCATCTGTGATGAAAACAAATCCCAGTACCAGGGAAGCACATGAGAAATTCAACAAACCAAGATTTCTGTTTCCTCTTTACAAACAGGTGCAGAGAAAATATTTAATCAGCCATGACTTTTGTGTTAATAGTATAATAGTTATTACTGCTTTGCTCTTTAGTAATGCTTTACTTTTTCAAAGAGTCATTTGCCCTGAGTGTTTTTTCTTTGATGATGACTTATTTTTTTCCAGCACTGAACATCAGTGCTTTGATCCAGGAGTGACAGGTATATATTAGGTTGCAAGCGTGGTTCTTTTTCAGTCACTTTACAATCATGGATATATCCTTGTACAATTGAAAGCTAAGGAAAAAGACTTTTTCTCCCCCTAAAGTATTTTATCCAGATGGTTATTCATAAATGTAATTAAATGTAGTTAAAAGTCTGCTGTCTCTCTTCAAAAATGAATTGATCTGTATAAATACTTCTGATTAGTATGCTCTGACATCATCTACAGGTGACAGTGTAGGTGTTCACATATTTTCTAACAGTAAAAGAAAGATTTCATTCTACCATTTATGCATCGGGAACATGATGTTTGAATGCATCAGGATAGTAAAGCAATGAACAGAATTTAATGAATCACCAATGTGGCTGGTAATTTTCTCTTAAAACTGACTGATGATTCAGATAATAAAGCTATTACCAAGCCAAGAAGGAAAGTACTGGAAGGGTAGATAGGCAGTTAACAAGGAGCCCATATGGGTTTAGAAAAGGGAGTTAACGAGTGTAAAAATGATGGTTTGGAAGTGAGTTGTGTCAGACTGAAATGAAGAGTTTCCAAAAGCTAATCTGAGTTAGTTTTCCCAACAGAAATATCAAGACAAGGCAGAAAAGCAGTAGAAGTGGGCTCAGTGGGAAACTAGTCCCTGAACAAAACAAACTTCTTTCTTTTTTGAATGTGAACCTAGGTGTTGGACCATGGGTACACAGGCTGAAAAACCCATGGGGTTTAGAAGATGGAAACTGTGTGAAGAAGTGTTTGTTCTGCCTTCTACCTGTGGCTCTGGTTGGAGCTAAGGAGAAGACCATGTGTTGCGAGTACAGTGGGGCTCACCCAGTGTGCTCTGGCCATGGACTGTAGACCATCTTTAAGCTCCTGTCCTCGGGACAGGTTGGCATTGGTGATTCCTGAAGTTGCTGAACAGCCACTGGTATATTCTACTGGCAGTATGGAAGAATTAGGAGTTGGGAGTCAGGATAGATCATGCCTGGCTAAGTTGATGTTTCTATGCTAAAACAAGTGGTTTCTGAAATGAGAAAGGCAGGAAAGTTCTCTGTGTTCCTGTGACACTTCTAAGCTTGCCATCTCCCTCCCACCATCTGCCTCTTTCCTCCTCAACAGCTGTGGAGCATAAGGATTTTTGGTATGTGGATTGCCAGTATTTGGAGGTACTGAATGGCCTCTTGGGGTTAAGAGCTGTCTGGTCAGGGACGTAGAAAATTAAAGGATGAACAGAAATTATAGGAAACCTAAACCACATTTGAATTCTTCGAAACTTTTCTAGAGGATACGAAGATATAAATTAGCCTTATCATTAGTATGCATGTTTCATGCCACCTTTGGGTTTGTCCAACATGACTGTGCTAGATTTACTTAGATTAAGTAATTTTTCATCACAAAATCTTTGAGTTAAACTGTATTTTATATGTAGGGCCGAGTGATAATAACAGTTTCCACATTAATATGCACACATTTTTCATGAGTAGTTAGTAGACAGATGCCTACTTTAATGTTCTTAAAACCTCTTTTTTTTTTTTCTTTTTTTTTTTTTTTTTTTTTTTTTTGCTGAAGCAGCTTGTATCTTTTATTGACACTGACCTTGCATCTCTGGCAGAAACATCCAGCTGTACTCAGCAGGCTCCATCGTTGTGTCTACATGGCTGTGGTTGTGTCTGTGTTGTAGAGTCACATGGGATCGTTGAGCGTGCACTAGCCCCAGCCTGCCTGCCCGCTGCTTGCATTTCCTGAGGCGTGGGAGATGGTGAGCATGCATCTACATGTAGGCACTGTGGAAAATGAGCAGGCTGAGGGTGAAATCTGGCATCATTAGCATGACAGTACAGACACAGCTCTTCTACACAATAAGAAATTAGTGGTTGCAAAACACCAGGCAGTTCTTGAGGAGAAGACAGGATTTTCATGTAGTATAATCTAGTTGATGAAATGAGATTTTATGAGTTTCAACTGATTCAGGGCTTCAGGCTGTAAGACAGAATCACTGAATCTTTTCACGTTCCTTAAATGTTTTTTCCCTTTTTGTTGTTGCAGGATGCTCACCAGAACCCCAAGTGTTGTTGCCCAAGTGTTCCTTTTTCTAAGCATAGTTCTTGTCATTGCTATTGCAGTGATTCAGATAAATCAGCAACAGATCCTGTCCCCAGGGCTTAAGGTAAGTCTTAGAATACCTCAGGAAGGAGAACAGTGTTTTGAACAGGTATTTAATGTGCCTTTCCAAACTAATTTTTATGGCGTGATTCAAATGAGCTTACTGCCATAAATTAATGTTTAAACACATCTTTGTCACGGGAAAACTGAATCTGAGAGAAAAGGAGAATTGGTCAAGAGTCAGTGGCAAAGGAAGAAAATCATTCTTTGATTCCCCCTGTGTGATGCCTATCACACAATGTCTTCTCAAAGACTGAAATGCCAAATGAGGAAAATGTCTCATTCCTTTTTTTATTTCTGCCAGAGTTTGGAAGGAATTCTAAAATAATTTAAAATAATTTTGACGGGGGAAATACCCAGAGTTTCAATTCTGCCCCCAAGCACAGTTGGAAAGTTTATGCTGACATCTTTGCAAACTGCTCCCGTGTACCAAAAGCATTTGGGTTTTAAGCGTGCATTTCATGATTTGCCACATGTTGGGACCTGCTGGATATTAACAGAAGCAGAGTAGCTTCATGAAGGGGGGCAGATCAAACTGGAAAAGACAAACTGAAATACTCTGAAGTTCAGGCTTTCCGTGCTGCTGGAACACGTGTGCAGGTTCTTCAATGAGAGATATATATACAACTGAGGATAAAACTGTAGAAATTACCCTTACAGAGAAACTGTGCAGTCTGGTATTTTGAATTCTGTTTTTTTCCCACGATCCTCTTGTCAGATTCTTCTTTGAAGTCCTTTCTACCTTTCCATCTGCATGTGCATTTAACTGGGTAGTTCACACACTGATAGTGATAGGCTAATGAACACCTTTGGCTTTGTCTGAATCATGTGGTGGTGTGTGAGTCAGACAATGGGATAAAACTGTGTTCTGATACCCGTTTTATGTGTTTGTGTGGTGTGGCAGGGTGTGTGTGCTGGGATCTTGCATGGGGACACAGTGCCTCAAGTATACATTCTGTTGTACCCCAAAATGCTGCTTGCAGCAGCCTTACATCCCACCAATTTTTGTGCAAGGCAAGACTGGACTGACATGCATCCCAGCTGAAGCCAGGACAAGGTTGAAGCCACAATCTAAAAGACAGCCTAGACATCTCTTGTGTTTGTCATTAATTCAGTTTCACATCCAGAGTGATAAAACTGCTTACGTTACTCTTTGAGGAAACACTGGGACCACTTTGACTAGCTGGAGCTGGTTTAGGTGTGGAGATCTACTCACTGAATCACAACAGCTTTATGGCTGGCTCTAGAGGAAGACTGGTGGTTCCTCTACCAGGTGTGCCTTGGCTTTGAATTTGGTTTTGGGCTCTAAGCCTGCTAATGCAGGGGATATGGAGGACCCTGTGTTTGATTCTTGAGACGCTGAGTAGTCCTCAGTGGATGATTGACACTCGCAAGAAATGATTCTTCAGGAGCAGAGGGAGGACCTTTGCATGCCAGCATGAAACCCTCCAGTACCTGGTTGATATGATGGAACCTGGAAACGGCAGTGTCCTGAAGTTAATGATTGGTTAAAATTAAACACAGCAACAACAGGATGTAAACAGGCTCTCTCTTTGTAAATGGCCTTGTTCTTCTGTTACTACTCTCCGTGTTATCTGTGGCATACGATCTCTTTCCCATATGTTGAGAGTGTCCATTGGGGCACAAGAGATAAATTACCTGCCATGCCACTGATGTTTTAAAGCTTTGTTGCAAAATTAAATGTTTTGGTTCCTTGGTGGTTGGGTTATCTGAAGATTGAGCCAATGATTTGTGAAGGAAGGGCCTGACCGGGTGCATGAGGCTTGGGGCACTGAAAGAAATCATGACTCACTTACACACACCATGAAGTCAGAACAGTGATGAAGAGAGGACAGACATCCTTAGTGACACAGTTTGTGGAGAAGACTGGAATTGTAAATGAAGCTAGCTCTGAGTGTAATGAGCCTTTGTACTGGTAAAAAAAAATTGTCTACTGATGTTTTGTGAAAAAAAAAACCCTACACGTTAATTATCGTATTTTTCTTTAAATTGCCTCTCCAGGCACTTTATACCTAAATTTCAGCACCTAAATTTTTCTCGTCTCTTTTGACTCTTAGGAAGTGTTTTGCCTTGCCTGTGGTTGTTAGACTTGATTAAAAATTGTTAAAGCCTGTGTAGCTGAATTGAAGTGCGCTTCTAGCATAAATCCGCTTTTGTGGCCTCCATCTTTCCTGTTAATGGTTTAGCTTGTTAGCTTTGCTTGGCAGTTTTCAAAGTGATTGGAAGGCAGGTGAGCCATCATAATTGTGCCTGCTTTAAGGCTTTGTGCATCTCTACATCCTCCTATGGGTATGGTGTTCAGGCTGAGGAGGTGATTGATCCTGGGCCTTGTTGTTGCTTCTCTATTGGGATTGCTACTCTTCAGGATGTACCTTGCAAAGCCATTCATATGAATATCCCTTGTATGTTTGGGCCACAGCCAGACTGGTTGAATGAATGGCATGAAACTGCCTCAGAGGCAGTGTAGGTAGTTGTCACTCACACTGGCAGCTCTGTGAGCAGGAGTACCCTCTTGCAAGGGAAAGACAAACAGTAGACAGGGGAACAGGTTATTGTGTCTTTAGCCAGCCCAGCTGCAGCCAAAAAAAAAAAAAGATGTATTGAGTGCACCTTCAGAGACACAAAGTCTGGTTTATTGTTTTCTTGCTTTTTGTTTAGCTTCTGTTAAGTGTGTGCAGTAGTCACAGTGTTCTGCCAAACCCAAGAGGCAAAATGGTGCATTTACTTCATGCTGTAGGCAGCACGGTCACCTCGGTGTTGGGGTAACAGTAAACCCCATAAATAAGCATTTTCCTTAAGGTCACTCCCCCCCCCCTTTCTTCTTTCTTCCTTCTACTGGGCTAGAAAACAAAATACTGCAACTTTTCTGGGTTAAAATTGTCTCTCTGTTTAGTCTTACTAATCTATTCCATTCCATTATCTTCCAGCTCTACTTGGGCAATGATAGTTAGCTCTAAAAGTAGCTAAGTTAAAAGCTTATGGTTGGCAGTTTGAGCTGACAGAGACTAGATTTAATTAATAGCCCGTGAGCAGATTGACCATTACTGTCTTATGTGCCTCCAGAGTGGTCATCTCTCTTCCAAGGAGGGGGAATACACTCAAATTATCTTTTGCTAAAGTAGTTACTGAAACAGAACCTGGTTTGATAGTATCTGTGGAACCTTTCATCCTCTAGTGGATCAAGGTAAATATCGTCTGCATAAATATAAATGGAATTTTCATTACCTTACAGTCCTCTATGAAGCAGACTAGACTGGTATGGCTGGTATTGTTTGGGGGCCTGGAGTTTGTAGGAATACAGTAGAAGCTGGGAACTAATCAGGTATGGAAGCTGAATGGTTTGCCACCTAAAGCAGTGATCTTTCTCGGTCAGACTTGAGGCTCCTCAGGGAGGCAGTGGAATGAAATTTATCAGCCTACTACAGGGGCTCTTACTGCTTTCCAGCCGGACGGAGGCTCTTATTTTTCAGTATTGTCAGGCTGCTGTGCATCTGTTTGTTTTGAAAGAAAAAAGATTGACAATGAACTCTGCACTGTGTGACTCCTACCAATTAGATGACTTTGGAAGAGAGGGGCAGCTTAACATACTATCAAGGATCATAAAGAGGTTAAGCAAAATTTCAGTGTTCTTCCCTTCATGAGATTGCCTTCCCAGCTGGTATAGTTTTCTGCTGCCATAAAATATGGGAAAGGGGGAAAGACTGGTCAGGTGAGCAGTGGGACGGGATGGAGAAACCTGTACTTTAATCCCACAAAGAGTCCAACAGACCTGGGACAAGTAATTTTTTTTGTTTATTTCATAAATAATCATGGCGTAATATTGATTCTCTACTCTTTGTTGACTCACACTCTAGCACAGCCTGTTCTCACAGGCAGTCTCTAAGGTGGACTGCCTAAACCACTCAAAGGGAGAGGTTTATGGGGCAATTAGAAAAAACCCAGGCTTGTAACATCACTCTTACTGTCGACTGTTGTGTACTTTACCTCTTTGCTTGCAGCTTTATGGATCCCTTGTGCATCCTTGACTCTAAAGCCTGTGAGCCAGTATCAAACCCTTCAGTGATACCAGTTCCAGAGAGTAGACTGGGATAATGGGAACTTGCTGCAAAATCAGGTCCTGACACAGTGTAAGATATCTATGTGTCAGTGTGGATTTTGAACCTGATGCTGAAAGGAGATGAGCATTCTCCATCCCTGCAGAATTAATTATCGAAGATACGTCGTATGTTCTTTGGTTTGCAGCCAGATTCATTCTGTGCTTGGCTGTTGGACTCATGCCTGAGCGCCTAACACTAGAATTAATCTCTCTTGTAAATAATACACTGTGCATGCATTTTCTAGAGTGTTTGGTGGTGCAGTGAAGTACAGCTGCATATGGGCATTTAAGCTGTCACTGTTTGTTTCTTCATTTAATGTGTTTTGTTTGGTTTTTTTCTCCCCAGTACGGAATAGTCCTTGATGCTGGATCCTCTCGAACTACAGTCTACGTGTATGAATGGCCAGCAGAAAAAGAAAATGACACAGGAGTAGTAACCCAGACCTTCAAGTGCAATGTGAAAGGTGAGCTCAAATGGAAGTTCCTCATTTTTTTTCTAGCATCACTTATACTTGGGGTTTTTTTTCCTTTTCCCCTGTGTTCCCTTTTCAGTGCTGGGGAGTGAGAACTGTTAAGACTATGTCTATATCTGTCAGCATTAGTTTTTTTCCTACTGATAGAGCAGGATGCTCTAATCGTTGTAACAGAGAGAGGAAATTATAGCTAAACTTGATTTACTTCATTTCAGTGCACGAGCAGTGCAGACAGAATTCAACCTACAGAGAATCAGGACCTATAAATGTTTAGTCCTTGAGTTTCTTTAAAATAAGAGTAAAAAATATATTTTAAAATAACTTGGAATAAAAAGTGTTTGAGAAGAATGGGAAATCTAGCCCTTGTTAGATGTTAGCCATTAATTAGGTTTCTCCATGTTACAGAACTAGGAAGTATCTAATAAAGTTATCAAATAAAATAGTTAAATTGGCAGAACAGTTTGTGACAGGAGAGTTGTATTAATTATGTAGGTCTGGCATTCGGCTCAGGAAGACCTGTAGGCGTGCACTGCTAGAAGGTGTCCCACAGGTACCACTGGCTCCCTGCCTTGTCTTTTATCTGAGGTTTTGAATTGATTCCTTGCAGACAGGCTAGGCTGACTTTTGCTCACACTTCAGTATGGTTAAGTTCTAATGGCTTGTTGTGGGTTCCTTCAGAGCAGCTTTTGAAACTCTTAGTCAACTTCAGTGATGTTTGAGTAAGCTTTCAAAGATAAAAAAATTCCACGGATTTTGTGAAGACAGATGGCCAGGTAAGGGAGTGAAATCCCTTATTAAATAGTAGCTAATCCATAGGGGATTTCTGCAGGAAGCCAAACTTTGTAAATTATGCTACTTTCAGTTAAATGAGCTTTAGATTATCCTCCTAAGACACTGACTTCAGCACTGACTTTGTTTAGTGTACTGATTTGGGTTTGCAAGTTAGGAGAAGGTGAGGCATCTTAGGAATCTCAATGCAGTTTTTTTGATCTCTGATAATAACTGTGGCATTCCGAGAGAATTTTTTCCTTCTGTCTTAGTCATGATCTCAGAAAATCTTTCATTCCTCTTTGTGTCTGGAAATAGATGCTGGAGATGTAGCCACAGAGGTCCATGAGTGACTGGGAGTAGAAGGCAATGGTTTCTTGACAGCACCTACATTTCCATCTTCAGCATTAAATATATGTGTGGACATTCTTAGTGATTTTTGAGCAAGGAAAGTAAGGCAAGTGTAAAAGGAACAGAATTAATGCAGTCCTGTCTCTGATGAGGTGTCCTTACAGACTGCTGGAATGGTGAGGGGTACATTCTGCTAACTCATGTCTTGTCGCATTCAAAATGCTGCATTTAGGAATTCTGGTGTGAGAAAAATGAACAGAGAAACTGCATTTTTCTTTTTCATGAAAAATTACACAGGAGTGCTTTGTGAATTTGTTTTAATTGGTTTAGATTTTGTTCTGCCTCAGGGGAATACAAAAAAATGCAAAATGGAGGAGTCCAAATTGCTGTGAACTATTTAGGTCCATGGCCTTAACCATGGTCATCCAAAGTGCTCCTCATCTTGCAGTGTACAAAATCACCAGGGGTTTTTGTACAGTCAGAGCCACCAGACTCTTTTAGTCTTGGATAACTCTGCACTGGAAGAGGCAGAGGGTTCGTGGGAGAGGTCCCCAGCTAATCTGTGGGTGACAGTGGTGAACACATCTGTCAGTGTTTCTTCAGTGACCTTCTAACCATAGCCTTAAATACTTACATTGGGGGATGGTTCTGGGCATACTGAGAGGAAGACTTTTTTATACCTACTGAACTTTGAAGGTCAAATGAACAACTTAGCTGTAAGTTCTGTGGTTGGTTTCATGATTTCATTTCTGCCTTCATGAGGTACCTCTGCCCCTGTGTGTAGGAACCAGCCCCAAATCAAACCCTTTTCTATATAGTGCAGTTAATCTGTCCTAGTAAGGCTCTTAAGCATGGGCAGAGCAGGCAGTCCAGAACAAAATGGTCACTGCCTTATGACCTGCTCTGTCTGATCACTGGAATATGGTTTCTGTCACCAAGGGAGTGTGAGGCCACAGCAGCTGCTGAAGGTGTAAAACAGCACTTGCAGCTCTGTTTTCCTCTGGTAACAGCTTTTCTTCCAGCTTCAGGCCTGTTTGTGCTAGACTTAAGACTTTTAGAAAGTCTTACTCCAAAACCAGGGCTGTGAATGTCTAATGATTCCATGATCGTGTTTAAGTTCATAGTGTCAAAAAAGGAGTTGTGGAGTGTGGAATCTGTAAAGTCTTACAAATTTTTTCTCTGTTTTTATCAATGCAGTATGACTAAATGGTTTCTCATTTTGACTCAGTAAGAGCCACCTTTTGTTTAGCTTGGGATCAGGTTGTGCAAGAGATGGCTGTGACAGGAGAATTAGATGGAGTTCAGAGAGAGTTGTTCTCTGTGAGGCAGTGGCTTCATGGGAATGCCTGGATTTCTCCCAGTGCAGCTTTCTCAGCCAGGGAATTTTAGCAAGGAATGTTTTTATTCATACCCAAGTTGAGATCCTGCTGGTTCTTGGAATATTGGTCAAGGCAGGCAAGACTTTGATGTTAATTGTTCAAATAGTTATGCCTTATGCAGCATGGTGTAACTCTCATTCCTGCTCTTTGAAGGCTTTGGAAATTTGGAAAGCTGTTCAGTGTTCATTTTTGAAAACTTTGGAAATTTGGAAAGCTGTTTAGTAGTTCATGCACCAGTGCAGACTTGTGCCTCTGTGAATTCAAGAGCCATTTCTATGCATCTTGAAATTTCACCAGCAATTCCTTACAGAAGCTTTTTTATTTTATTTTCAGTTGAGAGCAGTGAGCTTTAGAGGTGCCACAGTGTCCATGACAGTTGTGGCAAAGCACATTAGAAAATCCTTATTTTAGCTTGTGGAAGGAGGGATTTTCTATACTTCAGCAGATCAGAGGAATTTTACACCCTAAAGACATGCTATTTTCTACAGCATCTGCCACAAGTAAACCTGTTTTCCTCCTGAATATAGCACTGCTGTCATTGTGTTGTTATGTGGGTATACTGTGTATCTTACTATAGGTTTGTATGTACATGCACAGAGAAATACAGGCAGGCAGTTTGCAAGTGTCTTCTCTGTCTCACACAGCTGAGACAGTCACTACATTGTTTATTCCATAAGCACTCCTAGTTTTCAGCCATCCTTGTTTGCAATTCCAGGATGGAAGGGTGAAATCTCTTTCTCTCAACACCTGTTTGCTAATTGGGCTAATTTGTAGTTGGCAAAGCAGAATGAAATCAATCTACTTGTTCTCTTTTAGGCCCTGGTATATCCAGCTATGAGAGTAGCCCTGGAGCTCTTGCCAAGCCTTTTGATGACTGTCTGAATAAAGTCAAAGAGAGAATACCAGCTCATCTGCATAAAAACACTTCTGTTTATCTGGGGGCTACAGCTGGCATGAGACTGCTGAGGTATGGCAGAAATTTGAACCTCCTCTGTATGCATACTAGCATAGCAGTTTGTGAAAACAGAATGTGAAAAATGTACTGGATGCATTTTTACCCACTGGAAATGGGCCATCTCAAAAGGAAATGGAACCCAGCCAATTTAATTTAATTAACTTTTTTGATAGGGAAAGCGGCTCTGCATAAAAATCCTCTGTTACACTGTATTGAAAAGAAATGCTTGCTTTATTTTGGAGAGGGCAAGAGTTGAATTTTCTCTTTCACATCTGTCTGGAATACAATGTTATGTAAACAGATAATGTTTGTGTACATCCATGGGCAGCAAAGGCAAATTGAAGCTAGACACTTCAGAGTTTTCTGAGTGTGGATGTGATGTGGATCTTGGGGTCTGTCCATGGCTTTAGCCCTGGCACAAACTGGCTTTTTGTATTTGTTCTGTGGCAAAACATAGTGGGAAGAAAGGTTCCAGGACTGTTTTAACTACCAGGTGTCATAAAAGCACTCAGTTCACTAAAAATAAAGAAACTAAAAATAATAAACAGAACACCCATGAACTTGTATGATAAAGAATGAAGTTTGTACGTAGTGGGGAAGTTGCTCCCTGAAACGATACTGGATACAAGGCTATTCCCTATCATAAACTTCCCCTTTAGGTAAACAATGTCTGGGGGTTTTTTATTAGGTTATTACAGGAGTTTTCTTGAGTTGCTAGTCAGTAAACATGAAATTGCCTTTCCAGATGCTCAGTGTCTCGTGTTTTGTGAATTGCTTAGGTTACAAAATGAATCGGCAGCCAATGAAGTCCTTGCAAGCATTCAAAACTACTTCAGAGCACAACCTTTTGAATTTAGGGGTGCGCAAATCATAACTGGGCCAGAGGAAGGGGTGTATGGATGGATAACGGCCAACTATTTAATGGGCAATTTCTTAGAGGTGTGTGGAAAAAACTGCATGCTTTTCACTCTTTCTCTCTTAGAAATTAGAAGTTTGAGAGGACATGCAAAAAAAAAGCATCATAGTGTTATGATTTCTGTTTTGCACTGAAATTTCAAACAGGGTCTTTTTGAGTCAGTAACAGAACAAAGCAAACATAAATCAAAGGCTATGTTGTTACAGGAATGTGATATGGCAAAGGTAATATTGTTGATACACGAAAAAGAGCTCTTCCCTAAATGACATTGGATGCCTTACCTAGAAACAAAAAGTTAGGTTGCCCTTAAATGCATTGATACGTTAAGTGTGAGGGGTGTTAATTGTCTTGACAGTGGTGCCAGCTAAAGATGTTCTCTTCTGCTTTTCTGTGACTTCCTTGGGTGGTTGTTGTCCTCCTTGCGGCCCTACTGGTGAAGGACCTGCGCAGCTTAGGGCGTCTTCAGATTGTTTGGAAGTGTTGGCTTACTTGTCTTAAGCAGAAAAAAGTGTTTGAAGCACTGAAGGGGGTTAAGTTGATGTGGCCAAATGTGCCTCAGCTGAGCCAGAAATCATTCATACAGAGTTCATTCCAATACTGCTGAAAAGCTGCAGGCTATGGAGCAGTGGGCTGCAGTACCAACTGTCTTGTACAGATCAAGTGATACCAGTATAAAGATACAAAGATACTTAAGCTGTCCTTGAACTTGGAATAGGGTCAGGCAGCAGCCTTATAGCTGGGAGGTAGTTGAATGTGTTGGAAGATCCCTTTTTATATGCAGATATTCAGTATAATTTCATTCCGAGTAAAAGCTGTACCAATTTGATCAGCAACTGCTCATCTGCATTCCTGGCAGCAGTGTGCTGCCCTCAGCTTTAACTGCACTTCTTCCAGATTGCCTCACCTGGCTGAAAGAAATTTCAACCAAACTGCTGACTGTTGTTAAGCTGTCCTGGTTGAATGGCTCCCATTAGATCAAGGCCATTAAATAAGCAGGAATTACTTGTTGGTGCTGTGAGTGATAGCTCATGGTGAACGTGTTGCTGAGTTGCAAAGTTAAGAAAAACAGTGTTGGAATCACACGTTCTGGAAGCGTTTTTCTCGTGTGCATTTCGTGCAGCAAAAACAGCATCATGAACTTCGGAGTAGTGTTAGTCTTCTACCACATGAATTTTAATAATCCAAATGTCAGATTGCTATGGCAAATTCATAAGGAGTACTGAATGGACTGCAAAAAGCTGTGAAACCAGTTTTGTTTGGGAGAGTTGTGTGAAGAGCTACGTGTATCACTAGTAGCAGAGAGAAAATTTCACCTTTCTTGTGACAATGAGCTAAGAGTCAAGTTCTGCTAGGGGCTGTTCATGGGAATCTTCACTGTAGAATTTTATTGTGAGTATATCTGCTGGCCTATAAACTTTCTTTTCCCTTCTTGTGCATACATTCAGCTCATCATGCTCAGTGAGTAATACCACATTAAATCTATATTTGGCACTGTGACTGTCAAATACAGAACTTGGGAAATGTTTCGGGCAATAGGGAAAAATGCCAGATGAACGGATCAGATTTACTGCCACTGAAGTTTCAGTGAAGGAAATATGCAGATTAGGGGGCCCTGTTCTTTTGACTTTGATGGAGCTTTTATTTGACTTGTCTGCATTTTGCACTTTATTTTCACTCTTCTTCTGTGTGATCTCTTAATATTCTATTCCTTTAATATTTCTTATTGCCTTGAACCAAGCAAATCTGTATACTGTTTCCATCCAGATTTGTTCAAGATCGCATGGGTATCTGAACTTCAAATCCCTGCATTCTGGGATAGACATTGATCTGGCTAGTTCTATGCTTTGATCATTGTGCTGTCCTGTTGAGTTGAACTATATGCTGCATTCCTTCTTCCATCTTTCAAGATCATTTCACTCTGTGAAAGTACATCCCTCTAACGTAAAAACATCTGCATGTTTTCCTCAGAGAGCTACGATTTTTTGGAAGGGGTGCAAGACAAAGACGGGGGGAAATCTCAAGAAGTTAAGTAAAGAGTAGAAAAGCTTGAAGGGAGGACAGGAGATGATATTTCTAATTTGTCTTTATTTTAAATTTACATGTAGAGAAATCTTTGGAGAACATGGGTCCATCCTTACAGAAAAGAGACTGTGGGTGCACTGGATCTTGGAGGAGCTTCCACTCAAATTTCTTTTATCTCAGAGGACTCCGAGGAGCACTTCAATAGCACCTTGCAAGTGAAGTTGTATGGTTACAACTACAATGTCTACACTCACAGCTACCAGTGCTATGGGAGAGATGAAGCTGAGAAAAGGCTTTTAGCATTGCTGCTCCAGGTCAGTTTAAGACCCTTTGCTATGTTGCTCTTGCAGGTGTTCAGTAATTGTCTGAGCAAGTTCTTAGGCTTGTGTTCTCTTTCCTGTGGTGGCGTTTGGAGACCCCAGTAAGAGCTCTGTTGTCCTTTGTTGTGGACAGATGCACTTAGATTTCATACAAAGATCTTCATATTTGTTAAAAATTGGTGAGAGTTCTATACCATTTGACAAGAAGGTCTGTAAGTGTTTTGCTGATCTTGCCAATGAATTTTTGAGAAGGGAGTTTCTATCTATGAATTACAGTGATAATCAGTGTTGTACTGACTGGTCGTGACAGTGAACAAAAATATATGCATATGCAGTTAAAAAAGATTAGTTAATGTCAAAATAGGTCTTTCTTGCTTTTTAGTAGTCATTATTGTTTTGGGTTTCTTGTGGTTTTGTGTTTCTTTTTTCCCCAGAAATCAAATGCCAGTTCCAGTGTGGATAATCCGTGTTACCCTCAAAATTATAATACGTCATTAACGATGAAGTACTTCTCTGGCAGCCTTTGTACACAATCTCTGAGACCAGAAAATTACTACCCAAACCAGATTGTGAATTTCCAAGGAACAGGAGACCCAGGTCTGTGCCAGGAGATGGTTTCTTTATTGTTTAACTCCACTGCTTGCAGAGACAGAGAAGACTGTCCTTTTAATGGAATACATCAGCCAAAAGCTAAAGGGAATTTTGTGGTAGGTTTGCAAACGCAGTGTTTCTTTTTGAGCTTGCTCGCTTTTGATTTCTGTAGTTCTGAAAGTAACCTATCATCTACTCCCTTTCTATAGGCTTTCTCTGGATTCTACTATACAATTAATGCTTTGAATTTATCTGGGCACTTTTCCCTAGATGACTTCAATTCAAGTATGTGGTTTTTCTGTTCACAGAGCTGGGCACAGGTAAGTGGGTTTTTGTTTGGCTGGTTTTTGGGGTTGTTGGGGTTTTTCTTTTCCTTTTTAAATCTGTAGAAGAGGGATATAGAAATAACATGGACTGGACAAGTGTTCAGAACCTTTCAGAAGGTCTGTACCAACCTCAGGATTTGTTTTTCCACTGTGCTTCGAACCATGTAGTGTTTCTGTCATGCTTATCACTTGGCCTAGGTTTCAAAATTTCATTTCACAGTTTTAATCATGCCGTAGAGATGACATGCAAAATTTAGAAACCATAACATCCTCCATCTTCAATGTACAGTTTTATGTTTATTTTCATTGTTTGCTACATAAGCTGTGTCACTGTTAGAGTCTTTCTGAATCTCCGTATCTAGTTGTCTTTACCTTTACTTGGGGTCTCTAAAAAATGCTACTAAATTCTAATTGGAATCTCTAGTTTAAAAATCTAAAAGCGTTTGTTTTTTTCATAATCGACATTTTTTTTTTAAAAAAAAAACCTTTTGGTTTCAGCTCCAGTTTATGCTGCCTAAATTTGAAGAAATATATGCTAGATCCTACTGTTTCTCAGCAAACTTCATTTATTATTTGCTTGTACATGCTTACAACTTTAATGCAGAAACTTGGCCACAGATACATTTTCAAAAGCAGGTGAGTAATAGTCATTTTCTCTTGCTGTTATTTTAATGCAAAGAAGTTTATAAGGAGACAGAAGATGCAGCCTACGAAAATAAAATGGTCGTAAACAGCCTTTCTACTTGTCAAATGTTTGGCATAAGACAAAGGCACTTTTCAGGCCTCAGCATCAATTTCAGTCTGGTTCCAGGGGTCACAGTATTACTTGGAGATGCTACCTAGATTCTTATAAAGAGCTTTAAGCAAAGATCAAACACTTGTGTTTTAAACATTTCCTCAATTTGTTGTACTTCAGCAAATCTCTAGGCAGCGATGTACCTAAAACACGTCACCAGTCAAGGTCACTTTGAGCTAACCCTGCTGAGCTGAACAGGAGAACTCCACTTTTCTGTCTGCTGGCAGAGCCTTGGGGGAACTGGCACAGCAGGTTTGTAGTCAGTGAGTAGTGCTGAAGCAACTAGGACAGTTTTCATCGTCTGCTGGCTCATCCATCTGTGCCGTAATCTGGTTCTCTGAAATAAGAATGTATTTGATGGGGTATTGCCTTTCAACTGACAGAGAGAGAAAGCTTACAATATTTGTGTGATCGATGCATTTCCTTTCCTCTCTGCTACTGCACACAGCCTTATTCTAAAACCTTATCCCAGACTGTCTCTTAATGTCCATATAGTTTGGAAATGCTTCAGCACTTGCATGCAAAACCATCAGAAGAACAGGTTGTAGATCTTTGTGGCCTGTTCTTAACTGCAGTGTATACTGGCAAGCTGTGAATGAGAAATCATAAGCAATGGTTTCTGAGCAGTCATATCTATCACTCGGTAAGGAATCAAGTAGGATTTTCTTGCCTTATTTTGACCTCTGGTGGACAGCCATTAGCAGCCCTGGAGGAGCTTCGAAAGTTTAGCTTTTGTACCAGGAAAACAGCATAGATATTAACTTTGAGATGTTAATCTGGTCTGGGGGTGGGGTGTGTCTATTTGTCTTGATATATAAAGGTATATTGTATTGTCCTCAGCAGATAGGAGCAGCCAAACACAGCAGCATTTTTCAGTATTTAGCCAAGACTGTAATACTGAGCAAATTAAAACCCCAAAAGGCTTTTTTAAAATGAATACCTGTGTTGCCTAGATTTGTCTCTAGGTGTGTCATGACACCCCAAAAGGAGAAACTACATTCTCTTAATTAGGTCTGGCCCTACTAAAATAGTAAGATCTAATATTAGCTGATCAACTGAGCTACCCCAGAGTTGCAGCACAGTCTTTCTAAGAGTATGCTAGGAATATATTTCCTTTTAATTAGTGAAAACAACTAATGAAAAGAACCTTAACCTAAATGCCAGAATTTGGGTGAGATCTAGAGCTAGATGATTTGTAAAAGTTAAAAGTTCTAAACCTCATGATGAGTTTTTGCCCTCTCTCAGCAATGAAAAACCACCTTTATCCATCTGACCTCTTTGCTCATGTGTTGTATTCCAGTTCCTGTTGCTGTAGCTTTTTTTTTTTTTATCAGTTAAACAGTAGATATTGGGATATACACAGCTACAAAAAGGATCAAATATTCTAGGCCCTTTACCATCTCCTACAACCAGTAGCTGACAGCTTTGAAGGTGGTGCAAGCCCATTGAAAAGGAAAACAAGCTCTGTTATGTGTAAACCAAATACATGTCTTGTAGCTGGCTCTCCAGGCTAGCCCTTGTTTAGCGAGTTCCACCAACTTCTCTTCAAATGCTCCCTGGTCCCCCCTTATTTTTAGACTCTGTTTAACAGTAGTTTTTTAGGAGGGTTTGATTTGTAGGAGGCAGTGGTATGTATTTATGTCTTTTATATGATTAGGCTAACCATTATTGGAGCCTGGGCATGTGGGAGGAGGGCAAGGGCCTGTTGATCCTGTGCTTATCAAGGGGCAGGATGGTGACTTAATGAAAAGGACAGTGGAAAATTGGTAAACTCTGTTGCTCAAATTAGAAGTGGGGAAAGACAGCAAAGCAGGAGGACCATGGGGCAAATAAAAACACTAAATGAAAGTGCCTAGTGTTGGTTCATTTGCAGGCACAAAACCAGCCATAGAACAAAAGATAGCAAAAAGTTCCTGCTTTGGGAACTTCACCCTGGAGTCCTCTTTGCCTGTGTTAGTGGGACTCTTTGTGGTGTTTTTTGTTTGCTTGAACTAAATTATATCCTAGGATGTGGCTAAGGTGAGGTGCTGATTTTAGCAATTTGCACAGTAGTGCTGATTTTTTTGTTTGTTTGTTTAAAGAATGTTTCTTGCACAGAAAATCCCATAATTGGCTGTCTGCATATATACCATACATCCTTATACCCATCCAATACCTTCTTTAGCCCAGTGAACAATTTTATTATCATCCTCTGGAACTACAGAAAAAGGGTAATTTAAAATGGTTCTGTATCTTCTTTCTATATTCCACTAAAGATTTCTCCTTGCTAATTTAAGGGGCGGTTGCCAGTATCAGCAGTTGAGCTTTTGGAACCTCTTTTCTTTAACTGAAAATTCAATGGAAATAGGACTCTTCTGTCTTTATTTCAGGTCGGTAATAGCAGCATAGCGTGGTCACTCGGTTACATGTTAAGCCTCACGAACATGATTCCAGCAGAAGGCAAGCTGATCCAATTACCTCTGAAACCTCCTCTGTTTGCTGGGCTCCTCGTCTTCCTCACAGCAACAGCACTGTTGTGCCTCCTCTTCCTTGTTTACTTGTGTTTTGTGTCACATAATCGGAAGAACATCACTCGTGTTGAACACGTATTTATTCCAGAATGAATGAACTTTACTGAAGGCAAAACAAAAATTTTACAGTGCTATTAAGTTAAGTAGGACTTCATTTTGCCCTCCTTTTTTCAAAAATAAAGACAAGAAAAATGGCTTCAGGACCAGAAGCATAAATAGAGAAGAGACATGAAGGAATCTGTGATATGGTGAACTGGAGTGCTTTTGAGATATTTTGGCAATTGTTTCTGTAAACCTAATTTGTCCAGTGTGCAGCAGAGAAAAAGCGGGCAGATGTGTCACTTTGCTTTATGAGGGATTACTAGCCTTTTTCTGCCTGGTATGTATTATTTTTTTTGTACATTAACTCTGTGCTAACTGGTAAAGTCAGGTGGTGATGGATTTGATCACAGTGTCAGTTGTTTAAGATAAAATTAAGTCAATAGGAATTGTAGGAAGTGGTAACATGGTAGCTGTCCTTATGTGCAGTGCTGACACTAAAAGCCCTGAAGTAATCTAATTTCTGAAACTGGAACAAGCACTGGATAATGACAAAAACTGAAAGGAGCAACTGTGATAGAATTGTTTTTATTGCTGTTCCAAACAGATTGATCCCCACCACCAGAATGCCTCTGCTATTGTATGTAAGATTTGCTTTGAAGGTGCTGTCATGCTTTAGTAACTGAACCTAAATTTAAATGTCTCATAGTTACTTCCAGAAGCCACTGGAGTTTTCAGTGTCCTTTTCTCTCTGACTTTCACAGAAATACTTTTGGTATGATCTCATACTGAAACATTGACCTGTATTCCCCACATATTGTCGGTCTCAGACAGTCGCAGTCCATACTGATTTGTCATGTACATACTATTTCAGCTCTCTGGTTAGAGTCTCAGATCTGGAACCTTCCAAAGCATTAACATGTTCATTGGCCCTTCATTCAGGGCCAAGACAAACAGGAGCCACTCTGCAAGCCAGCAGAACGCCTTTTCTGTAGTGGGTTTAGGAACGTGTTTCTGAAGCTGCAGTCATGGCTGTAGTGCCTTGGTCAGCCTTTCTGTCCTGGCCTCAGTGTTTCTCTAGCAGCGTTGGGATCCACCTAGCAGATGGTTCTGTTAAACATACTAACTTTTTCCTACAAGTGCTGCTGCCTTCATGCATCAAACAGCTGGCTTCCTGGAAAGCCCAGGCATTCTTGACGAAATCCACGAAATTGTAAGACTACAATTTTGCTCACTGCTTGATTAATACTTCCTGGTCACGTCCCTTTTACCCACCTGTCGTTTGTATAGCCTTGGTGGTCTTCAGCTGGCTTCTGAAATAACTCTTGAGAAAGTCTTCTGTCACATCCTCTACCATCTCTTCCCTTTGTACGCTGTTTCTGTTAATTCCTTTTAATATTGACATAACGATCTGTGAAGCTGCAAGGGGAACAGAATCATAGAATGACTTAGGTTGGCATATAATGTGTTTTCTATCTCAGTTTCATCTATTCTCTGTATTGATTGTGAGATAGGAGAACAGTGGCCAATATTTTTACCCATGAATAATGTTTTCAATTTCTGTCTTCTGTTTCTGTATCACCTTCTTACTTACGTTTGTTTGTGGGGTTGGGGTTTTGTTTTCTTTCGAGTTTTTTCATAAGCTGACAGATCATTTGAGGGGATAAATATCTTTTAACTGGAAAAAAAGAAGAAAGTGATTTTTCAAGTGGATCAGTAGTGAAGGCTTTGTCCCTTCTCTGTTGGTATACTGCTAAGTCCTCTCAGTCCAGTTACTGGAGTAACAGTATTTAAAATAAGGCAGAAAGTATTATAAGATGATGAAGTGCTCTGTGGCATCAGAGTTACATCTTATAAAGTATAAAATTTACTTCAGAATGCAAGGACATTACAGAGGCTGGCATGAGATAAAGGCTTTATCTTTTGTATGATGGATTTGTAACTGCAGCTGGAGGGTAAAAATAAAAAAGACAGTTGGATGAGAGCATTAAAATGTTTTCTTCAGTTGCCAAATTTTTGTTAAAAAATGGTATTCTGGAATATTTAGTTGCTCTACAAAACTTTTGCTTTGTGAATGGCAAGGACATTCAGATGTGGTTTTACATAAGTGGAACACGCTTGAAAGTTAGTCTATTTAGAGCTGGCAGCTAAAGTACAAGTAAATTTGGTCAAAAACCCATTTGGACTTCTAGATATACTGGGATAGATGCAGTATCTGTTCAAAAAATGCCTTCCCTCCATGAATCACCTCACTGCTTTTTTAGTAGTTCCCTCTTCTCCTTATGTGTATAATCTCCCTCATGTGTCACCAGGACACCCACCTTATCCATCTTACGTCTCCTATGAATTTCAGCTGGGAAAGCTGAAACTGTTGAACTTCAGCCAGGCAGGCCTCAGTGACCACAGCTAACTCTTCCCGCATGTCTGATTTGGAACCAGATGAGCAGGTGTAATATTGTCCTGCCATATAGAACTGACCAGATCTCTGGGAGAGACAGGGAAGTTAACAGTAGTTGGGAATGTGTACAAACCACAGGTTATTTATCTTTTTATACTCTCTAGTGCCTGCTTATGAAGATTAATAAAAATAAGTTATGAAAAGTTAAGCCACGTGTACTTTTTGATTTTTTGTTTTTTTCTCCAATACCAATATTTCATTCTAGTAGACAAGTTGTTCTTAATAGAGGGATAAGAAATCTCTGGAATGGTTTCCTGGGGGGTGGAAATTTGCAAGCTGCAAAACTGGTCCTGCAAGGTTCTGGGATGGTCAAGGCTCATTATCTCCAGAATCCATATTCTCAGCAAGGAAATCCTGGTAGTTAAAACCAAGCCCCTGTTCTATACTTTTTATATATATGTATCTTAAACACAACTTCTGCTTTTAAACAGTCATACATTTTGCTCAGGGACACCAGTGCTTTCTAAGCCATTTTTTAGGTTCATTGCCGTGATGTGAAGCAGCAATTCCCAGTTATCAAAGAACAGTTGATTTACAGATTGGTTAGAAAAATAACTGTTGGGCACTGGGAATAGGGATCAGATTATGTAATGTGAAAAACCTCACCTATGGAGAAGCAGCTAGAAATTAATCTGCCAGAAGCAAGACATGAGAAATGAAATGCATATGGATATTTGTGAAAAGTTATGAAACTTCTCGTACAGTGGTATGCAAACCTGACAGAAGCAAGCAGTAACCTGCACTGCCTGGAGGAATTCAGCGTTGATCAAATCAGTTGAGAGGACAGAAAATTAAACAACACTGAGTATGACAATCATTCCCCCATCTGGATAGCTTTCAGTTTTAAATTCAGTTATTACAGGAACAATTTATGTTCACTGGGATGACAGTGGAGACTGTGTATCACCGAAAGTGCTCACCTATACTTCAGTTATGAGTGTTTTTCTGTGTAGGAAGAGGAAGGCCATATCTATTTACTTGCTCAGCAATATTTGTACAGGTGTAGTGGATGTTTTTAGAAGTCATGGGAGAAAATGTTTTTAAGCTTTAAGTCCTGAACTGTTTGATGTTAAGGAACAGCTTGAGTTTGGTGGTTTTTTATGATGACTGTTAGAGTCATTTATGATCTAAACAGATGCAGAGATGCTTGCGTGCAAGTTATATGATGTAGGACAGATGCAGCCCTCATGCTCAATAAGTATCAGTGCAGTCCCTGGTGATGTTTCAGTATCTGTGCCATTGTTTTATGGCAGAAGTCATTAAAACGACCAGGAATTTAGGCAACCTCCCTTCCTTCCTCTTAAGTAGCTCTGGAGAGTAATGTGGCAATAGGTACTGAGCAACAAAACAAGAGCAGTTCTGCCCTTGTGTCATGGGCTCTGCATTGGCACTCCAAGAACAGAACGAACAAGCTGTTCTGGCAGCAGTGTGACACCAGTGCCAGTGCAGGGCCTTCTGCCACACATGGCAGGAACTGTGGCTTCACTAACAGCACAGCCCAGGTGCTCGACTTCTGCCGGAGAAGTGCTCCCTGTACTGCCCTGCACGTAAGGCAGAGGCAAGTAAACCTTCCTTTTGTTTGTGTGTCTTTAAACCTACTTTCCACCATCAGGTGGCATCACTCACTTAGCTGAGTTACAGTGGTGGCTTTGCTTTCTCAGAAAGTTTGTTCTGAACGTGTGCAGCTCCTGTCTCGCTCCCAAGCCCATTTTGTGTTTGTTCGGCTGTATCCAGAGTACCACCTTGTGATCTGCTAAGCTGCTCATTCAAATTCATGGCTAGTTCCTCACTGCGAGACGAAAACCCACGCACGATCTCAGTGTAGTCTTTGCTTATTGCCTCATTACAGTGTTCTGCCTTTTGGAGAGATGCATATTTTTAACAAGATTGTCTCAGAGGGCATTGGTTGTGCTCTGGCAGATTTCTTCCGAGAGCCATCAGCAGCAGCTCCCCAGACTAGCCACAGCATAGGATGCACTCTCCTTCCCAAGTGTCCTTCTGCCCCTGGGACACCAAACCCGCTCCCGTGCCTGCAGTCCGTAGCAGGCTGCAAAATCAATCCTGCAAGATTCTGGAGTGGACAGGGCTCATTATCTCCAGAATCCATGTTCTCAACAAAGAAATACTGGTGGGAATCCTGGACTGAGGTTGTCCTTCCCTCTGGGCTCGTGAGGAACTGCGGCTCACTGGATTCAGGAGAGCCCTGGGCAGCCCCCGGTCCCCATCCCTCACCCCGCACAGGACACCACGGCATCCCCCCGCCCGCCATCACATGTGAGCGGGTGTGGTGACAGCACAGGGAGGAAGGATGGGATGGGTGGACAACGGAGGAGCAGCAGAAGGAGCAGTGAGACATAAAAGAAGGAGGTACACAGGAGAAGGGATGAGATATGGTGGGTGATGGAGTATGGGCAGGAAGAAAGGGATGAAGGGTGATGGAGGAGCACAGGAAGGAGAGCTGGGTTGGATTAGGTGGGTGATGAAAGAGTAGAATAACGAGGGATGGGACAATGGGCAATCAAACACCAGGGATGAAAGGGGCATGAAGGATGATGGACAATCAAAAGGTGTTGCCCACAAAATCGGATTCGTTACCTGGTGTGCAACAAGTCAATAATTACACGAGAGAGACACTGATTATTTATTTTAGAATTCCGCAAGCCTGGGTGCTCGGCGGTACTCCACAAATGAAGCTCAACCTCACGGATTTTCCCGAGGGCGGGGGGCCAAGGGAACGACGGGCACAGCGTCGCGGGCTCTCTGGGGCACGGCCCGCCCGCACGATACCGCGCACGCGCGCGCCGCAGCCGCCGCGCCCGCGCCCGCGCAGTGTCGGGGCCGAG